>JAQGBW010002114.1:0-21395 GCA_034698625.1 Julus scanicus
AAAAGCAAGTTTTGAAAAACATGCTTTTTCAACATGTTTTCGAAAACTCTGCTTTTGCTTTTGGTGCGGTGAAGACGTACCTTAAGACACCAGGTGGTGCTGAACTGGAATAAGCAAATTTCGACATTAAAATATCGCTTTCGTTGAACTATTGTTTGTCGGGTTAGATAACCCTATCAACTCACTTCGCCGACAACCCATTCGGATATGTCCTATGCTAGCTAAAGCTAAGTACGCACCACACAAAACATTTATAAAACACTAAACAAAACACGAAACATACACAAAACATGTTGGTGTGTCCAGGATTCAATGTTTCGAAAACGGCCATTTTTTGAAACATTTGATGTTTTATATTGTTTCATTTCGATCGCTCGAGAGGCGGTCCGGATCAAAGGAAAAAATGTTTTACAATGTTTCGTGACGTTAGTTGATGACGTAGAGCATTGAAGCCAATATGAATGTCTGTTTTGTTTCATGAAAAGTTTATCAGGTGCAAACACTCGTGTTTTTTTTTTAATGTTTTACAACAATTGTGTCACCCATGTTTCGAAACACACTAGAAACTTTGTGTTTCGTATTTATGTTTTATAATGTTTGTTTTGGTGAGTACCGACCTTAAAAGTTAGGATCTTAAAATTATCATCAACTTAAACATACAAATATGTCGGCGATATGGACCCAGAGGACAATATTTGAAAAGACAGCCATCTTGAATAAAATGATAACAGCCTCAGGATAAAAACTGCTTGTGACAAGAAATGAAAACTTGTTGGATTCGACACCCATCAAGGGTGGTAGCAACCTGCAACCGAACAGTTGCTTAAGTTACGTGAGAAAAACAATGCATTTCGAATACTTCAATTTTTAATGACCCTATCGAGATAAAACGATTGCGGCAAATGTGCAGGAAGGCAAAAACGTCTTCAGCACGCCATTTCAATTGATAGCCGCTTTACCTCCTTTTCATATGAGGAGAAAAAAAAAGACCAAGGAGAAAGAAAGAAGAGAAACCTGTCATTTCTGTTGTTGTTGACAAAGTATTTAATGCAAGTGACGGCAAACTGAAACGAAGGGTAGGGGTAAAAGATACGGTTTTTCGAGAGCCAACGCAGGACTCTGAGGGTGGTTGAGTGACGGAAATGTCACCTGGTCTCCAGAGGTGCAAATGGCAAAGTCAAAAGTCCATCGCCTGTCAGATTTATGAAGAAAGTCGACGGCAATATGTGGAGCAACTGTCTGGTATAGCGACATGGAGGGCGAAATTGAAATGGAAAGGCAAGACAGGAATACGAGACAAGTGGGTGACAAAGTTAAGAGCCTCGTCAACTGTGAAATGCTCATGGCTGCCTGTTAAAAATATATTTTTACTCGTTTCCTTCAGTTTCCAGAGATTGGTTTTAAAAGATGGTGCATTAATTCCCTGGTTTCGACCCGCGTGCCATGCTTCAGCCATGACGTTCTTAGCGTTCCAAATCACTCAAGGTGTCTCGTTGAAATTCAAGAGTTGTCTTTGGGAATTTCAAAATATTTCTTGCAAATTCTTACCATTGCAAGGGTCAGAACCTCCTCGAGTTGACATACGTTGCAAATCCAAAAATCCCTCGTAGGACTCGAAAACCAAGCCATTTAACCACGAATAAACGGCGTGAACAAAATAATGGAAACACTTGTTACAACCATACGCATTTATTTTTGTATATGACTTTGGGGCCAACTCAATCCTCATTGGAAGAACAAAAAATATACACCTAGTCTACATTATTAACTGCAGAAGAACATTCAGTGTTGTCAATGTACCTAATTGTGATTCTAGCCCTTTCATTATTTTATTTGTAGTATAATTGTTATATCACACTGATAATAACATTACAGTGGAGGGTTGTTTTAACAAGACCAGAAATTCTTGCGATTACATTTGCATATTGAATTTTAAAGCTTTAAATTACTCATGTTTAGTAAAATAAAAACTTGTTAACAAAAACATTCAGAAAACTCATTTGTTAATTAACCCAATACTGTCATTTGTATTCGGTTCACAAAGATGACAGGAAGCTGTGATTCTTGGACAAATTACAAGTGCCATGTCCTTCAGATTAGGCAGATGGCAATAAAAATGTTGCTTGTATTTTTTGGGACAATTAAGAGAAAAATATTATTTCATTATGATACAAAAGCTGAAAAAGCCATCTTTACCTAATGCCTAGGCAGCCTAGTAGACACTATACGAAACACGAAACTGAAACAGGGTTTTGCAAATATGTTTGTGATATGTGGATGTTCACCAGACTTCTGCAACCAAGTTTCAGGAAACGTTGGACCAAAAAAAACGTGTTTCCATAAAACGTATCGATGATCGCTCAAGAGGCGGTGAAGATCAAAGGAAATTAAAGGAAACATTGTTTCATGGTCATGGCGCTCCTACCTAGGCCTTTATACTCCACGCGTTACGAGGAAAATATCGGGTTTTTTTGTGGAGCTAACCTTGACCAGTAAACAGTTCTTGTCTGGACATGCAACTCTGTTTATGGAAATATGTTCACGAAATGCTTTACAATGTTTTAAGGGATTCTGGCGTTATGAGATAATTAGAAATAATTACTGTTTTTCAACCCAGTTTTTTAATAACTTCACACATTTATCTTCTTCAGGTATCTAAACCACAGGGGTTTAGTCCCACATTTTGGAACATGTGGATAGCCTCTAAAGCAGCGGTCGGGGAACTTTTTTAACCATTACTCCAAAATATTTTTGCATAAGTCTATATTAAGTCTATATTTATTAATTAAGTCTATAATTAATTTACATTTTTATACTTATAAAAAAAGTTACATGAAAATAGTAAGTATGTAATAGAGTCTATTACATACTTACTATTTTCCCTATTACCAAAAAAATTTCATTTTTACCCCATTTGGGGTAATTTACCCCGGTTCCCCGACCGCTGCTCTAAAGGGTTCTTAAGTGTTTCGAAATGTTGCTGAGTTTGAGAATCACAAACCTTGCCATCCACATTAAACTTCATGAAGCATGATACCATTAAATAATTTACTGAAAATCTTCAATAATCTTGACTACCCATGTATATAGCGCTGCGAGTCACTTGACCAGCAGCGCCACCTGTAAAAGGGAAAGATATCTGTGAAGACATCATGATAGTGATCAATAGGTTTATTAGCGTAAACATTAGGAGAAACAAATACGCCAACAATTGTCTGTCGAACTCTTGCATCCACACCGAATTCAATGAAATGGTACTTTCCCTGATTATCCCCGATACATCATTGTAAAAGTCCGTCTGGTATGAATGCATCGAGCGTGGAGTGTGATGGATGGATGACCAGAGATGTCCGCAATTTCTTTTATCGGTTTGATGTCCCCTTTTATCTCCGTTTGTTTATTACTTTTCCTCTTTTTCCGGTTGTTTCAAAATGCCTCACACTTCAGCACCCGTGTCATTCATTTCTATATGAAATGAAATATTTTGCATGCCATGACATTTAGTGGCTGCTGAAATACCATCTGGCATCGCGATATGGCTTTCCTCAAACTGAATCCAAATAAGGAAGGGACCTAAAGTCGTAAATGACCAAAGTTGAAGGAAAACAGAAGCACGCCAGAATTAAATATATACACATTTTGAAGAAGAATCTGTTCAAGGAATAAGGAGAAAGTGGATGATGATGCATACCTCCAAAATCCAACAACCTTCAATTTTGATTCAATGTGTTTACCCAATAAATCTCCACAATTTCAGAATAAACACACAAACACGGTTATACACCAATAGGAATTCACTAGCAAAGTGCGTGTTAATTAGCCCGCATACCATATTTTATTCAAAATATTGACACGTTGCGTAAGACATATGGCGCTACCTCTCAAAGTAAACTATACACAGAGCGCCATCTGTATTCCTCAACTCTTAAAACGTGTATGTCCATAGATGGCGTGACAGTCGCTCAGGCTTGCAAGTCGGTCTGTGGTCAAATGACGTTAATGTCGTCATTGACCACCAGGGAAGAATAATTTTCAACATTTTATGTTGTTATGCTTAAGCCCAATCCAGACTACACCAAAAGCAAAAACAAAGTTTCTGAAAACATTACAGTAGAACCATGTTTTTAGAAACAAAAAACATCCATTATCACGTGCATAATCCTATCAAAAGCATGTTATTGAAAGAAAAAAATCACCAAATATGTTTGCTGAAGCATCCAAACTGGAAACAATTTCTAAAACATGTTTTGAAAACACTGCTTTTACTCTGCGTTTTTGGGTAGTCTGAACTGGGCTTTAAAATTGTTATATGGTCCTTTGGTTAAAAAGAAACTTATGTAGTTAGTTTGAATAGTAACATGTGTTAAGAAGATCTTTTCATAAATAACCAACATGGCCGCTAATATATTACATAAAACCACGTCTGA
This sequence comes from Julus scanicus, assembly GCA_034698625.1. NCBI lineage: Eukaryota > Metazoa > Arthropoda > Diplopoda > Julida > Julidae > Julus > Julus scanicus. Next base: position 4,428 of record JAQGBW010002114.1, read on the forward strand.
CAATGTAAATTTGAACCATAATTCATCTTGAGATCATGCTCAAATACTTATCTTCTTTGATGGAAGATGGAACATATGGACTACCATCGTAAGGAATTACATAAGTGCAATTTTCGCATTCTGTAAGAAATGTTAATGAGGAATGGCAGAATATATGTATTTCCCCCCTTAAAAAGTAGACAATAAACGATGAACTTTTAGCAAGATTTCTGCCAACTTTTTTCAAAATGGCAATTAGGAATGACACGTATACTCCACAGACGTTATTTTTAGAAGAAAAAAAACTAGGTTACAAAACCATAAGTAATTATTTTTATCAAAATGTCAGACTGGCTAGGGTGTCATCTTGCCCGATGACAAGCAAGGTGGCCCCTGATGAAGTGGGACCCTATAAGCATTATAAAATCTAAAATCCAAATCCAAAAATGTTAACACCATTTGCCATGTGGGCTGAGTCCCACAATGCATGTGCGCTCAATTTTTTTCCCATTCAGTTTGTATGCATGGACTTTATGCAAATTGCATCACGTATGCCATGCAATGAAATCTCTCCATTAAAAGCAATGAACCACGTGATACCGTTAATGACGTAATTCTGCACAAAGGTTTTAGCCCAAGCCAATCACTGTCATAGTAGTATATAGAAAGTCATTTCCAGGGCCATGTTTTGCCAATATGAAACCTAGAAAATATTTTAACATTATTTAGTTGTAATTTTCCAGCAAACAGAACTTTTAAGGCTGGTCATTTTTAGCTGTCTTTCTTTTTGCTATATTAAAGTCAACCTCGCTTTAAGGCCTAGATAAGTTCAGGAAAAGTTGGCCGTATAGCGAAAAAGCCGTGTAATGAATCAATTCTTTCTGCATTGTGATTTTCATTTTTTAACCTTCTTAAACGATGCAAACACCTAAGTTGTTTTATTGTTAGCCAAATCCGATCTGGTTTGTACAAATTGGAGTAACATCACATTTTTTGGCCACTTTTTTTAATTACAGGATTTTTTTGGCCGTATAACGAAGCATTGTGAGCTGTAAATCGAAAAAGTGCCATAATTAAAAAAAGCCATTATAGCGAAACACCATATAAAGAGCGGCCGTATAGCGAGGTATAGATGAATAGGCTTTTAGCCATGCCCTTTGCTCAAATGACAAAATTCTATGAATTTTGATCCAACAACTGCCTTGGAAATGACTTTCTATATACTACTTGTCATACGCGTTCGCACCATATGCCAGCAAGGCAAGGTGTAAACCAATAAAACAACACACGAGTTTCAAAAAACAAACAGGAATCCTGAAACATCAACTTGAGACATTAAAGGTTCCCAGAAAAAAAAAACTTTCAAGAAATTTGACTGCGGCGTTGGTTGTGCCATGTTCGAAACGTAGCAAAAGAGCTCTGGTTGGAATCAAGAGGTAATTTGTTAGGCTGGATCTCACCTTAATTTAAAAGGGGACGACAGCTTTCGCGTTTTAAAGGCAAAGAAAACACTGGCACTTAAGACGCAGACGTAACAGAAGTCAGATCTGAAAAACGTCCGAGGAAAGAGTAATTTTAAGCAGCCAGGCAAATTGTATACATTAGAAGTCACCTCGGATGGCGATTTGTGAGTCGAGCCTGACTCTCTCTCGCTTGTTTAACAATTAATGGGAAGGAGAACATATGCGGAGAACAGAAGCCAGAGACTGTGATTTGTGCCGCCAACTGCAACCTTTCACCGCCGCATTTCCAAGAGAGAAATATGAGCAGAACAAATCATTAAAAGTTGTTCTTTTAACAAGGACGCCACGGTCATCTGCGCATGCGCCAATCGTCGGCGGAAGTGCTGCTGGAACTGACAGTGTCGAACTGCGACAATCACTCAAGCAGTTCACCGGAACTAGAATGTTTGCGCCCTGCAGAAGTAAAATTTATGTTTAGGTTCCACTCACACCCTACCTTGGTGAAAAAAACCAATAGTTTTCTATTGTTATTTGGAACGTTGTTTTCTATTGGTATCATTAAAAAAATTCTATTGGTTTCAATTGTTTTCTATTGTTTAGTCAATACAGCTAAACCATAGAAGTCAATAGAAACCAATAGAAGACAATACAGGAACCATAGGAAACAATTAAAATCAATAAAGTGTCCAAATAACAACAGAAACCAATAGAAATCTCTATTGGTTTCTATTGTTTTTTTCACCAGGGTATACCGAAAATAGAAATGGTCCTGGGACCTATGGGATCTCCAGAATTCCAATAATATTATAGCCTCTTAAGGTTGGTTAGCAACCTTGTGAAAACCACATAATCTGTCAATAAGACACTTAAGACCTTAAAAACACAACGAAAATTTCCTTAACATCACTGTCTTGAGACTGGTCATGAGGGTTGTCCCTATTATGTGACTTTGATCCCTATAGTCTAGTAACAAGAGCAGGCCTGAACTACAGGGTCAAAGTCATAGATTCAGGGGTTTAAATCAGGATCAAGACATTTTGTGTCAAAAATGCAGACAATGTTTTTATAAAGCCCAGTGCAGGTGGATTTTAACGAGCATCATCAACTGCCCTAGAACTTGCAATCTTATTTTTTATTACTTTGTGTAAAACTTATTGAGGATCATATTACATTCTTGAAAATTACAGCAGAAATGAAATCAATATTTTAAATATCTATAAACACTATTTAAAAAATATTCATTTTTCTTGAAAATAGGGTTGGCCTGAAAATAGAATAACAGAAATAAAAGAGTCCCCAGGGATTCCCGAACCCCAGTTTGAGAAACCCTAACCTGCATAAATAAAGACTCAATATTGAGCTTATGAAAAACGCCCTGTTGATTGTATATTTTTTGGAGACTTGTTAAAATCAAAATTTTTCAACGAGGAAAAATGAAAGGAAAAATCAAGTTTTCGGATTTTTCCCGCTCGCCAATTTTTCAAGGATCTCACAGCTGTTGAAAACAGATTTATCTCATTTTCTTCAATCCTTATTTCGCCTCAATACACGTCAATCATAACAGGAACGTCCAGTCAGTACGAATAGTTAAAAAAGTAATAAATTAACTACAATCCAACTTCGTGGGTTATCAACTAGACCAACCGAAGGTCAAATTTGCAAACGAAATCCGCCTTCTTTCTCCCAAAAAATAAATAAAAACAATAACAACAATAATAATAATGCAATAAATCAACTAATAGACGAAAACAAACTAATAAATCAACTAATTAGTGGAAGCAAAAATTGTAATAAGGCCAATATTATCTCACGAAGTAATTATAACTAATGTAAAAAAAAAATAGCTTTTTCAAAAAATTTTTTTTTTTTTGGTAGATAGGGGGACTTGAAAGGAGGACCATGTATTTCACCCCAAATAAAAATTTGACTATACCGAATGCCATTAAAAAATGGGGTCATCCAAAATAATTTAAAATATATATATATGAATAATAAATAATAAAAATAACTAAAAATAAATATATATATGAATTTCTGCTATATTTAAAATATAGCAGAAATTCATTAACTTCGATATAAGGTATTAACGTGGAATCTAAGGTAGAATCTAAAGGTTAACACATTGCAATGAATGTCCAATGAGAAATAAAAGTTGTAAAAAATACAGTAAATGTTTACTTTTATGTACCAAACGATACACGGAAACAAAACCCAAATTTCAAACATGTTTATCTTAAAGTGTTGGTAACCAAAATTTCTGACAAACAGGCATGCATAAGGAAACAACAAAATGTGTCCGAAAATTTCCGTTTTTGACACGTGTTTCACAAACACTTCTGGACACATCAAGGTAGCATGTGTATGTTTCATGTTTGTAAATGTTTCTTTTGGTGCATATGCACCTTAAGTTGCTTTGTAAAAACGCCATAAACTGGATACATTTGTTCAGTTTTTCTGTCAACTTTTTGTGGCTCAGCTCAGCATTCAACAGCATGTTGATGTATTCATTGTTTCAGGTTTGTGCAGTGTTTATATGTTGCATGTTGCCTGCAGTAGAGACCCGGCTTCAGTTCATTTCTCAATTTTTTTACCATTCTAGTACCACAACTAAAACGCATGGACATCCTTAGGGGGAGAAAAGGGGGTCTACACAAGTCAAACAATGGTTATTTTCTCATGGCGTTTTTTCAGAAGTCCTTCCTGAAATTCCTCTATACTGTCAACACGTCAACCACCAGCATCATCACCAAATCCAAATCTCGTAGAAACCCGTTACATTTACACATACACCCATACCTCGATATACGGCCACTCTTTATGCGGCCTTTCGCTATAACGGCCTTTTTTAATTATGGCACGTTTTCGATATACGGCCCAAAATGTTTCGTTATACGGCCGTTATGCGTGCAGATTCCTATGTGCGCATGCGCACAACAACTCCTCGCCACTGGAACTGTGAAATGCACAGTTGAATACAAATTTTTTAAAATCTTTTTTCATTAACTGGGGGATGACTAAAGCGTTAATTAAATAAATTAAACAATAGATTAAGAATAAATGAAATTTGAAAGAATTAAAGAAAAAAACACTCGTTATATTAGATGTTATTGGTGATATATATCCAGTGATTGGAGGTGCTGAAGTTCCACAGTGCCTATGGACAAGCCGCCACTGCTTGTTTTTCAATACATGTGTACATACATATGTGCATATGATTTTTTTTCTAAATTAACGTTCAGTATTAGTACATTGTTTTGTACTTTATTTTCAAGTAAGCACTTTCATAGAAAATAAAAGCAATAAAATGACTGATAAACTAAAAAAATATATATTATTTTGTAAAAAATTGGAACGAAACTTATTGAATTGCACGGGTTCCTATGGTAATAATTGATTCGTTATACGGCTTTTCGATATACGGCCTACTTTTCCGGAACATATCTAGGCCGTAAAACGAGGTATGGGTGTATATTAATCATTGGTCTCGCAGCCAGCATCCAGATCCAAGATTGTGTTATTACCAAACCAAGAAAAAAAGAAGGGGAAGGGGGAAGAAACAGGGCAATTTAGGGTGTAGTACAGCAGAGAGAAAAAAACCACCCCCTTTTCTTCACATAATATTACGAAATAAATGTTCATTCTATTATTACACTCAAGTAAATAGCGCGAGTGATTGGGTCGTGTGTTTTTGCGGGAAATTCCCATCGGTTCCCCCCCAGTCCGCCAGAGGGGGGGCGAGGGGGCGCTCCGATTCCGAAACAGTATTGGGTGCGTGTTTAATATCGCAGCTTTCGAGCTAACTCACTTCGGTCTCTATAAAAGCTTTGCAGCTGGTTAAAAATTCATTTTTATGATCCAAAATGGGTTACTTCTGTCAAAGAGATGAAGTGTTTCGAGTTAAGATTTGGAAAAGAGAGAAAAGCGAAGAGGAGGAGGAGGGGATAATGCTGTTGGTAATAGGACTCAAGCTTCATTCACTTGTACTACGTCATTGTTGCCCCCACCCCCATCGGGCCCCTACCCCCACAGAAGCCCATTCCGGATTACGCGGATCATTCACAGACATTCGGCTCATCTCTTCCCCCTCCGCCATATAACGACTCCATTTTTAATGGTGAAATCGTAGCAAACCTTGTACATCCACTCCCCACAGCCCCAAAGCTTTTTTTTATTTTTTTATTATTTTTTCACGTTGACCATATTTGCTCTATTAAACGCGTAGTTAACACTTCAATTGAGACCGCTGCAGGGGAGGTGCTCAGATTCACAACAGGTCATCTTGCACCATCATGGCGGGTTTATGTGGGGGGGGGGGGAAGGGGGGACTGCCGTTGAATACAATTGAGACAAGTCTGGTGGTCCATAGAGTGACTGAGCAAATTCGTCTTCGTGTACAGGTAAGAACGCCATGAAGGCATTCGAAAAAAAAAGCTTCTCTTATCGAAGACAACTACCTGTCTTCTATCCACGTCCCATTAAAACAAAATGAGGCGACGAGGAGTAATTTTAAAAAGGATAAGAAAAACGCCCTCCCACAACAGCTTTTTCCGGATCAAGACAGGTAGGTGTAAAGCGTGGGGTGACAAACCTGGAGGAGACACACTTACGGAAATGTTAAGTAAGGACCAGTGACATTGCGAGGGAGGGAAACGGGGGGGAGGTAGGGGGTGCCAACAGTATTAAAATAAGATTTGTTGGATTATAGTATGTTAAATTTATCGTTGTTGAAACTTAATAGGCGCAAATTTAGGTAGTGTAGGATGGGGAGGGGGAAGAGTGAAAATTTGGGTAGTGGAGGCTGGGGAAGGGGGCAAGGACGCACATTTGGGTAGTGGAGGATGAGGGAGGAAGAGGGCGCAAATTTGGGTAGTGGAGGATTGGTAAGGACGCACATTTGGGTAGTGGATGATGGGGAGGTCTGGGGCGCAAGTTTGGGTAGTGTAGGACGGGGGAGGGGAAGAAAAGAGAAAATGTGGGTGGTGGAAAATGGGGGAGGGAGGGGGCGCAAATTTGGGTATTGGGGGACGGGGAAGACCCAAATTTGGGTAGTGGGGGATGGGGAAGACCCAAATTTGGGTAGTGTAGGATGGTGAGGGGGAGAAAAGAGAAAATGTGGGTGGTGGAAGATAGGGGAGGGATGGTGCGCCAATTTGGGTAGTGGGGGATGGGGGAGGGGGAAGACAGCAAATGTGGGTAGTGTAGAATGGGAACGGGGAAGGGCGCACATTTGGGTAGTGGAGGATGGGAAAGCGGAGCAAGCACGCAAATTTGAGTAGGGAAGGATGGGGGGGGGGAGGGGCAAATATCCTCGCTACGCCACTGCATGCAGCCTTAGTCACAAAATGGATTTCATTCTAGCTGAAAACCGATTTGGATAGAATTGGTGCACATTTGTATGAATGGGATCTATTCCGTGACCTTTAGCTTCGATACCAGCGTTTGCTAGAGTTAACATGGTCAATAAAAAACAAAGCATTACAAATTGAAGTGAGATAAATGGCAATATGATGCTTAATCATTAGCGTAAAATTTTACTTTGACTGTATTGACGTGAAGAGTTCTTTTAACGGAAAACAATTCTGATGGCAACAATTAGAAGTAACTGGCTGTCGTTTGTTTTTCAGGATATTTTGACTATTGCATTATATGAAGATGAATCAATCAATAAAAGAAAGTAGACAAAAGTCAATAGGAAAACATTATTCCCCGTTTAACGATTATTTCAAAGAATTCAAGATCCCTACCAGACTTCCCATGGTCGTAGACAGTAAAACAATGGTCAAAGTTGACATCTCTTCGCCGAATTCCTCCCCCTCCAGCCCAGCCCATGGTTAGGTTAGGTAAGGTAAGGTTGTGTTTTAGGCTAGGCAATGCTAGGTTAGGTTAGAAAATGAGAGTCGGCGAAGTGGACCTAAACCCTCTAAAATATCCCTATACAGTATAAAACGTGTCTAAAAGCATACTCTTGGGACCGGTGAAAAATATGCTTTTAGATAGGTTTTGCTTTTACAGAGGTTCATTTACACACGGGTCCCAAGTAAGGGACTGGCACATTTTATGCTTTTAGAGAGGTTATTCATTTACACAGGATGCATTTAGACATGTTGTACTACATAAATGTGGACCTGCCTAAAAGCATATTTTTCACCGGTCCCAAGAGTATGCTTTTAGACAGGCTCTACTACTGTAGAAAGATGATCACAGCTGACTGCCTCTATCAATTCTAACGACTTCGCCGACAGCCCATGTCTAGGTTAAGTTTGGTAAATAAACTTTGACTATAGGTTAGGCATAGTCAAACCGTTTTATTCACCAGGGTGTTCCAAGAGGACCAAAACAGAATCTCCCCACTTCGCCGACAACCCATCCCTGGTGAAAAAAAACATTAGAAACCAATAAAGATTTCTATTGGTTTCTATTGATATTTGGTCACTTTATTGGTTTTAATTGTTTTCTATGGTTCCTGTTACTTACGTACTTATATACTTGGTTCCTGTATTGACTTCTATTGAGTTCTATGGTTTAGCTGTATTGACTGAACAGTAGATAACAACAGAAAACCATAGAAAACAATTGAAACCATACCAATAGAAAACAACGTTCCAAATAACATTAGAAAACAATAGAAATCTTTATTGTTTTTTCACCAGGGATGGTTAAGTTAGGTTAGGAATTCGGCAAAATGGACCTTAAACCCTTTAAAACACAATCTCGTCCCGTTTTGCGCTCCTGAGCGTGTCGTATATTTCTAAAGATCATTATGCTCATCATCTGGATGAACGTAAAAAAGGAAAATAAAATTAAAAGCCTCTCGTCTCAGTATAGCAAAAAGCCCAAATGCAACTTGTGCTTGGGTTCGTTTTTTTGTGTGCGTGTAGCTCTTTTCCGCCATTGAGTTTGTTCGTGCTTCTATGGATGGATGACGGCGGCGAAGGAAAAATGAAAGAGTGAATGTGAGAATAGAAAGTGAATATAGGGGCTGAGCAATTTCGTCGGATTTAAATACCTCAGAATGAGGCAAGCACAATCTGACTGTCTAATGAAATCATAAATCCAGGGCTATAACTGTCACCACCGAAAAAGGTGTCCTGCGTGGATTGAACAACACCTAAAGAGTGCGTTACCAGGCAACGCTGGCAGTTATGGCGCTCGTCGCCAGGCAACGGCAATTATGCTGGGAATTTTAAAGAACATTTAAACTGGCTTGAGTTAAATAGCAATAAATTCCCAGATTGTTTGAAAAGACTGTTTAACTCCTGTTGGGAGAAGTTAACGTAGCATTCACTCACACGCGCTTTCGCGAGCACATCCATTACACAGCCATCCATCCATCCATCCATCTCTCCATTCTCCAGGCCCCGCCCCCTCAACCCCCACCCCACGCCTTTAAATATGCTCGCATACTTGGTATTAAACATAAAAGACTCGGCGTGCATTTTATATGTTAATACCCCGACTATAGTCTAATGGCCCTTTCACTTCACCTCCACATTAAGACACTTTATATTTTCTCTCTCTAGACAATTTTAAACCTTATTTCGGCTGTTTGTTGAGATAAGTTTACCGTTTTCTAAATAGGAAAAGATAGAATGAGAAGCGAAAGAAATTTACGGCCGTGTAGGCTGCGCAATTTTATGCCCGGAAATAAACCATACTTGTGGGGTGAAAAAAAAAATAATGCATATAGCGAAAAATCTGATTAATGAGAAGAGTTGGCGAGGCTCACATATTTTCACAAAACATACATTTTTAGACAAACTCAGTGATTATTAATTTGTAAAACCCAACTAGCTTTTCTTGTGATGTAATTGTACCAAGACATAAGTATGTAGCTAATTCGGCCCTATCGTTGTGGTGGTTTCCTCCAAAGAGATTTCCTCCATGTTGGATTTCATTATGTCGTTAAATAATTTTCTGATAATACATTTGTTTGATTGCTATATGATTTTACACAAACATTTTTTACAAAAACCTCCAACCTCCAAAGATGTGAACTTTGGATTTTGAATTCTTGACTTATTTTACCAAGACTATTTTAAATGTCATATTTGCAAATGTAACCATATATGATTTGGGCACATCGCCCCCTGGTGGTGTTAGGAATAAGATTAATTATCCTTGTGGAAGTGCTGCAAAACTTACTGACTTAAAATTGCACAGATATAAAGTTTAACTTAAAACGCATGACAATAAGGATTACTTCAGCAAAAATCGAATGGTATAATGCAATAATCTATTAAATGTAGTCACAAAATGGATTTCATCCTAATCAAAAACCGATTTGTAAAGAAGTCAAATAGAAGAATCAGGCTTCATCCAGGTAAATTCCATCCAAAGCGGTTTCAGCAAGGATTAAATCTATTCCGTGACTACAGCAACTAAAGCCTACTACACTTCAATGTTGAAAATAAAAACTATACCTTTAGTTCGATCACGAAATGTAACAAGGGAGGGGAAAATGTGTTGGGGGACAAAACAAAACTTTCAAATATTTATCCATATTGATGCAGAAAGATATGTTGTACTTATCAAAGAAAACGTCAAAAACGTGAAGTAAAGTTTCAAATTTACGACAAATAAAAAAATAAACAACATTTCGAAACAGACCGACGTACAACGCCCCAATTTCAAAGGATCAGAATTATCAAAAACGTTTTCTTTAACACGGTTGTCATAAAATGAAGTGCGGTCAATAAATTAGCAGCTGTTTGACCGAAAACATTTGCTAGCCAACATTTTTTTTCGTCATGTACTAAAACATTAATCAAGTTCAAACGATAACCCAAACTGATTTAAACAAAAAAACCTTACTTATTCAGTAATTCTTTCTTACTTAGTAGTTACACAACATCTACAAACTGGTGTAGAAAAATATTCTTAAAAACATGAAGTCTTATAGTCTTTTTTGAATTTTGCCACAGGGAACAACAACAGCTGCAGAAACACACACACATATATGCATGCATATATATATATATATATATATATATACTGCGTTTTCTAATCAACTATTTCAAAATCAAGTGTACATATGCTTAATCTGAAACAATTCACAAAGGAAAATGTATACACTTTACAGATGGCATACTCATCAACACTTCCTGGAGAATAAGAAGTTGTGTATCGAAACCTTAATTGTATATAACTTCCAAAATTTAGACTAACAAATTTGTTTCTTAAACTCGTCTGTGCTACTAATAATCCAGTTATAACCATTACTATTCCTTATTTTACTGTTAGAAACCAAGCGTTTAAAAGTAGTTCTATAAAATCATTACCGAAAATACTTTAATGAAATATTATTACTAACATATACATACGAGTGACTATAACTTAGCCATATTAGACATATTTATAATGTTAAATAAATATGTACATACGGGTGTAAGATGCGTGCGTTTTCTAATATTCTACACTGAGTCATAAAAACGTAGAACCCAATCAAAAACATCACAACTTCGTGAAAAATGCTGCGATTTAAATGAAATTTGGCACTTACATAAAACAGTAGTGTAGAAACAAAAAACTTTTTCCAGACATGCGACAAAACTTCGGATTTTTTCATTTTTCAACAAGACTGCTCGCTCACCGTGCTCGAGAAACAGTTGAACTGCTGCAACTGGAAACACCACAGTTCATCGAAGCCAACCACTGGCCACCAAATAGTCTGGACTTGAATCCACAGGACCACAAAATTTGGGGAGTTCTCCAGGAAATGATTTACAAATCGAAGATTAATAATATCAAAGACTTGAAGCTACGAATTAAGAAAACTTGGATTGATCTCGACCAGCGTATAATCGATTCATAAATCAAAGAATGGCGGGTTAGACTCCGAACTTGTAAAGGCCACCTGAGAACATTTTGAGCACATTTTATAATTCATTTTTATTTCTACGCTGTTGTTCTATGCAAGTGCCAAATTTCATTTAAATCGAAGCATTTTACACGAAGTTATGATTTATTTTATTGGGTTCTACTTTTTTATGACTCACAATGTACATATAAAAATTTCTTAGTGTTAAAATAATTCTAATATACTTAATGATGTTGTGGTTATCAAACCAATATTCTATATTTTTCCATAGTCAATGCACATATTTTAAATGTATTCTTAGAAACGTATACAAATAAACAATCAAATTAATTGAACATCTTGTTGTATGTTCCCAATTGTCACTTTTAAAAAAAAATCATTAAGTCCAAAAATCTCAAAAAACCTTATGTTGCTTTTCAGCTGCTATTTTTCATTTGAATCGAAGCATTTTACACGAAGTTATGATTTATTTTATTGGGTTCTACCTTTTTATGACTCATAATGTACATATAAAAACTTCCTTAGTGTTAAAATAATTCTAATATACGTTTTGTATACTTAATGATGTTGTGGTTATCAAACCAATTCTATATTTTTCCATAGTCAATGCACATTTTTTAAATGTATTCTTAGAAACGTATACAAATAAACAATCAAATTAATTGAACATCTTGTTGTATGTTCCCAATTGTCACTTTAAAAAAAACCATTAAGCCCAAAAATGTCAAAAAACCTTATGTTGCTTTTCAGCTGCCATTTCGATCAACTGGGACAAATAGGAATAAGCCGATTCCAATTCCTGTAAACACAAAAAAAACGTCAGCCATGCAGCCACGACCAGGACCAATAATAATGGTAGAAATTAAACCTGTCATTTCCTAATTTATTTATCGCCACGCATGCAGCAAGCAGCAGCAGTCCCATTTCTCTTTCCCCTCAAAAATCAGTTATCTTTGAAAGGTTCTCGCATGTTTGAGTTGTCACGTGTGAGTTATACCCCAGATTTTGTTTTGTGCGTCCCATCACAAACTTTGCCGAAACTATAAAGCATTCCGGACCGTTGAATGCCAGACCCCTGTCCATTTGAGGTGCGAAAATTTAGTGCTAGGTGATTAGTGTCACTCATTGAAGTTTGCATGATTTAGCATCCCAGTGTTGTTTTCAATTTCAAAGGGCGCACAATGGAGACACCCCGGGGGGGTCACCCCCGATTTTTGCCGTTTTTACCATTCCCTCCTCCTAGATTTATACTTCTCGCCATAATGCGTCCAATAACTTTCCATTCATTTATTCATCCTTCCCGGCAGCCTGTCCGTCCATCCATAAGGGCAATAAATAAAGTGTTCACAAAAAAGGTTCTGGGCTAGATGGATAGGTGCAGGCATAATATGTCATGCCAATATACTGTTGGATTCAGAGGGAGATCGAAGGGAGCCAATCTCCTTTTTTTTCCTCTCTTCTCTCAGCCTTTTTAATAGTTTATCCGCTGCCCCATAATTCACACTTACTAAGAGTGGGTTACAGCCGCTGGGTCATTAAGTTTCCTCGCCCTTCTTTTTTTTTTATCCGTCTCACCTTCTTCTCCTTCCACCAAATTCCCTTATCCCCCCTTGCCCATCACTGGCCATGACACCAACAAATCAAACTTTAGTTACAGCAAAAAGGAGTACAATTATAGATAGATTTCTCCCTCCTAGATTTCCTCCATTCGGATTGCAAATGGCCCAAACAATCCCACCACCCTCTAATTCAACCACCCCTCAACTATTTATTTGATCCATGTCGAACCTCCTTGTGTCGGGCACTGAATGCAAATCCTCCCCACCCCCTCTTCTCCAGATAAGCCAGAGCCCACGTAAATATTTGTTTTCACAGATAACCTCGGAGTTGTTATTTTTAAGACATCAAAGAGCCCAAACATGTCACGGGACCACATGAATAAAAACCGACTCGAAAGCGTGTGCAAAAATCTCCACTCAACAATATTGTGATAATGTTGTTGCTTGATGTTGTTAAAAGCATATTACTTTATTTCGAAGAAAAAATTTATGTGTACATATTCACATTTATACACTGGAGTCATCAGATATACGAGTGTATTCCAGAAGGACTGCAACTTAAGTTTATATTAGGTTGTCTTTCATGACTACAACATTTACCAATTTATAGTTTTTTGTTGTCTTTGGTTTGGTAACTAACTTGTTGCTGTAATCATAATGTAATTTTGATTAAATAATAATGGATTATTGTATTCGTCTGGAAACATATCAAGGGACTAATCAACACCACAATTTGTTTAAACTTAAAAGACAGTTTTTTTGACTTGGTCGGTTTTATTTTTCCAAATACTTGTTTTAAAATTCTTTGAATAGAGGGCCTAATTGCTAAAACCGTTGACAAATTGTCCAGTAAATTTTAAGGATTCCAAGTCTCGTTCCTTACATTTTCAAGGATTCCAAGTCTCCGTCCTTACATTTTCAAGGAATCCCAGGCTCGATCCTTACATTTTCATGGATTACAAGTCTCATTCCTTACATTTTCAAGGATTACAAGTATCATTCCTTACATTTTCAAGGATTACAAGTCTTATTCCTTACATTTTCAAGGATTCCAAGGCTCGTTCCTTACATTTTCAAGGATTCCCATGCTCGTTCCTTACATTTTCAAAGATTCCAAGTCTCGTTCCTTACATTTTCAAGGATCGCAAGACTCATTCCTTATACTTTCAAGGTTTCCCAGGCTCACTCCTTACATTTACAAGAATTTTTAGGCTCATTCCTTACATTTTTAAAGATTCCAAGGAAGCCTCGTTCCTTACATTTCCAAGGATTCCAAGGCTCATTAATTACATTTTAAAGGATCTCGCACATAATTATTACCACATCTTCCAAAGGCGTCAGACATTTTTATAGATAATATCCTGATGTGGACAGGAATTACCAGCATATAATTGAGTTTCAACACAAATTTCAAGCTTAATTCCAGACTTTTTCGAGGTCCTAAAATGCAAGCACATTTCCCGAATTTCAATGCTGCTGAACACCCATGGTTGAAGGGCGTTAGCAAGGATTATAACCAAAAGCATGTCGGGATAATCAGCTAAACAAGTACTCAAATTTGCTAAAGCACCCCCTTCATCCCTCTATATTTATGAATTTATTCCAGGACAAAACATTCTGACACCTTATGGACAGTCTGACCGCCATGGACGTCGTGTCCCCTCAAACTCCAGTAATCTCTGGCAGTACAGGAGCCCCTCCTTTCGGCAGGGAGGGGGTTATAACGTAGTACCAAAACGGGAGTCCTTTCATTCTAGTGTTTCCATGAAGTGACCATCCCCTCCACCGAGGTCCAAATCCTCTGTTACGACGATGGCCTGGCCCCATGAATGACGCCCATGACGTAGAGGTGCCCGCACTACGCAGGTGCCCAAGATTGAAAGTGGGCTTAGAGCGGCCTAGTAGTACTTTACATCCACCTCCAAAAGCCACCCTGCTCCAGGTCGAGGTTTTCCCGCATGGGAATGAAGATAACTCATCTCCTTTTCTGCTCCAGAGACAGATTTATGAGGCCTAGCGATGTTTCTGGGGGCCTAAAAAGTCTCCTCTCCATCGGGTGGACGGGCCCAGTTGGCAACGCCAGGGTTCACCGGGGTCAGCAGCATTCAGTCCGTCAATCATCGCACTCTTTTCGCCGCCACCTTCAATTCCTCTCTCTCCTACCTCTTCTTGGTCCCTAACCTCGATCCTCGCCCATATATTACAGCCTGCAAAGATTGCCTTTCGTGATACAAAAATCCTCTTCCAGGAACGCAGGCGGTTCCCAGGCTTCGATTCGATCAAAACTCATGATGAGTGACCGTTTAGGAATTCAGGCGGTGAATGATGTGATGAACAGGCAACATTCCTGGTGTCGATATACAGTATTTGTCAGCCCCTTGTAGTAAAACTGGTTGACTGCTAACAATGTTACAGTATAGGTACTGTACCTTTAAGTGGGTGGCTGAATAGCCTAAGGCGGCTGGATTGTCATGTTTTGCATATGGCATTCCAGCTGCCTAAGGCTGTCAGCCATTCACTTAAAGGTGCCTACATGTTTCAAACGCCCATTGGAAGACTAAATGCGTGGATATTTAATTCATCATGGAAAAGAGAATTAATTCATTATCACATTTTAAGCTTAAATTACCTAATTTCTTAAAAATGAAAGCTGACTTGCAAGTTGGCTAATGGGTCTAAAAGCCAGTCAACTGTGAAGACAGCCAGCAACTATCATATTTTAACCAAAGTTGACAGTCAGAATGAATACTGGTCTAATAACCACCCTGAGTCATAAAAACGTAGAACCCAATACAAATAATCATAACTTGGTGAAAAATGCTTCGATTTAAATGAAATTTGGCACTTACATAAAACTATAGTGTAGGAATAGGAAACTTCTTCCCGACATGTGACAAATTTCGGATTTTTTCATTTTACAACGAGAAACAGCTGAACCAGGTTTCATCGAACCTAACCACCAAACAGTCCGGACTTAAATCCAGTGGACTAAAAAATTTAGGGAGTTCTCCAGGAAAAGGTTTACAAATCGAAGATTAATAATATCGAAGACTTGAAACTATGAATTAAGAAAACTTGGATTGAACCCGACCAGCGTATAATCGATTCGTCAATCAAAGAATGGCGCGTTAGACTCCGGGCTTGTGTAAAGGCAACTGGAGAACATTTTGCGCACATTTTATAATTTATTTTTCTTCCTACACTATTGTTCTATGCAAGTGCCAAATTTCATTTTTACACGAAGTTGTGAATTTTTTCTATTGGGTTCTACTTTTTTATGACTCAGTGTAATTAGCCTTTGTTTTCAGCTGTTCAGCTAATTTCTGTCAGCGGCTGCTGATAGATTGTACGAGTATACCCATCAGCCATCTTTGCGAACCAAGACTCGCTTACCCTGCCCTGCAGCTCTAAATTTAATAGATACAGTAATGATTGATATAGCATTGTCTACTGCTAACATTTCCGTTCTGTTTCAAATATTTCGAGAGATAATAATCTTCTTTTTTTTAAAAGAATAATACAAAAACAACCATGCATTACTTGATTTCCCTTGCTAAAAAATGGTTGCTGACTGATGTCAGATAAAACGACAGTCAGAACGTCTCAATACCGTTACTAAAGTGATCGTATTTCAAGCAGATGCGATCAGTTTGTGAATAGTGCTGCCATCCGTTTCGATTTACAGATTGCTTCCTAATGGGTGTCTATAAGATCCATAGACCATCAAGAAATACAGTAAAGATGGCGCTGCCATCGATTTCCTGCGTATCCTCATAGTTACCAAATTGTCAAATTTTAAGAATTCTTGAGCCCAAGATGTAGTATGTGATGATGCCAACAGGTTATATTTACCGTCCATCAGGTATCAATTTACATACTTATGATGTCAGTTTAAGTGAAAATGTTAAGTGTGTGAAGGGGCTAAGGCTTAAAGGTGACCAACGAAACATTAGAGAAACATGAACATACAAACATTGATGTGTCCAGAAGTGTTTGTAAACATGTGTGGAAAACCTCCGTTTTTCCCCCACATTTCGATGTTTCTCGATGTTTCGTAGCGATCGCTCGAAAAACGGTCCGGATCAAAGGAAAAAATGTTTCTCAAATGTTTCGTGACGTAGTTGATGACGTAGAGCATTGAACCATGGGG
>JAQGBW010002115.1:0-21382 GCA_034698625.1 Julus scanicus
TGTCCCCCCAGAAATATGGCCACTAGAGGCGCTCGTGCATGGCACATGCGCCGTTTTGTAATGTAGACCTCCTCTATAGGTTACTTGGTTGTGGTTGAGATGTGTGAAGTGTGGTTTAGGGACACAGAGACATCTGAAGTTTTAGAAGCCCCTCAGCAATTTAAGGAAAAAAATAGAACATTCAATGACAACTGGTTAGGGACAATAGATGGTAGAAGTGCAGGACCCCAGGTCCAGAGGAACACCTTGATTGACCATTGCAAGAGAAGTGACCAATAGGTTATCAGACAGGCGTGAGGACCTGGGGCCTCTGTCATCTATTGTCCCTAATCCGTTGTCATTTGCACTTATATTTTTTCCTTGAATTGCTGAGGGGTTTCTCCATCATGTGGACCATCTCTAAAACTTATGTGCCCTTTGCAGGCATTGTAAGAAGATTATTTAGGTGTAGCAGTGAGGGGAGAAGCTAAAAGGGCCGAGAGCAAGTCACAATGATGAAAAAAAGGGAAGGACTGCAAAAAAAAAAAAACGAAAGTCAGAGCTTCCCCTTAATTAAAGTATGGCGAGGTCAAAAGTGAACAGGTCAACTCCAGGCCTTAATAGGTAGGACGAAGGTTTGGGTGCATATTGCCTGGAGATGCACATTTGCATAAAAGGGTAGAACATCTGTAGTTAGTACAGTAGAACCTGTCTAAAAGCATTTTTCCCAGATCCCAAGTGGACCCTTGTTGTACAATACTGATAATTTGTATATTCATCTGCTAAAACCACTATTCCAATTTGCTGAAATTTGGGCACCAGATGTTAAATAGAAGGTTGCATTGCTATATTGATTTTTGAAAGAGTATTATAGGTACTATAAAACATATCTACACCGACAATGGTTGTCAGGATTAATTAAATTGGCTAGGATTCAATCCCAAAAGAGATAGTTGAACGAGGCTATAAAGCGCGGGATGAGGGTATCACATGAACAAGAATTTGTGTTTTGTCTTCAAAGAAATAGGACAATGTCGACTCCAGTTTCAGGGAGCGCATTTCAAACTTGACCTGTTCGTCACCCGGCGCGGCACAGCCCAACGGAGCGTATTAAGCCTAAAATGGCAGGCCATCCAAGGGTAAATTGAAAAAGGGGGTAGACGAAGGGGTAAGGGTTACACAACCGGAATTCAACGCGTAAGTGTGCTATTCGGACACCCTTTTAACCTAGCCACCAAAATAGTTGTTGTCAAATACTTTGGCATTTTGTCAACGTATTCTCAAGACCTTGGTCAAAGTTGCCTCCTTGGAGAATAGAACAAAAAAAAAAGAACTCAGCTAACAGATTATGTCAGCTTGTACGTCGACGCAAGCTGGTACCACAGGGGACACATGATAATTGAGAATTCAGAAATAATCTCGTTTTGAAAACGATTGGTGAGAAGGAAAAGTGTTGCATGCGTCCAAATCGATTGAATATTGTTTGTCCCATTGCACGAAAAAGGGAAAGACAACGACATTTTTACGTTTTTCACCACTATATCAGCTATATGGTGGTCGATATAACGATTCTGATATTAAATTTGAAGCTGGGTTTTTTTCATTCCGAAAACAATTTCAATGATATCTGGATTGCGGGATTACCCTGGTAGTGACACCGTTCTCAGTTTAGACACAGACTAATTCTTTAATGGACACTTGATAACGGCCTGGAGTGTTATTCACCTATATGTAGGCCTATGACACACATATTTTAAAAAATGTTGGTGTTTAGGTGCATGGAAGAAGACCCGAGTGGAAAAGTTATATGTATATCAACATTTGGACCATATTTAGATAATAATGGGCTAGATATGTACCTTGGGTAGCCATGGAACAGCCATATTGGAAATTCTGTGTATTGGCCACCTAAAACTGAATTATCGATATACATGTATAGTAAAGTTTTCATCATATTAATGTATTATATACTGCGATGTAATAGTCATATATGCCATATGGGGTCATTCAAAAAGGATGTCCATGAAATTCCTTCAAAAATTGACCCCCCTGTCCACATTGTGTCCATTTTACCCCAGACACCTCCCCCTAATGTACGTCCTCAATTGTTTTTTTTTTTAATGTAGGGTGTCTAGATATTTGTTTGGGACATACAAAGGCGCATCCTATAAATTTCCAAGCACCTACCTCGCTACTAATTCCCCGACATTGTTCCAAAAATTTTCTGACCTCGAAGGGAATCTCCAGCATAAAATTGATGTTTAACACAAAGTTACGCATAATTCCAAGGTTTTAAAAAAACTCAAGTACGTTTAGGACTGGGGACACATTTCTTCTGATGTCCAATTCGCCTTTCTCCTTTCGCAATTCACCTTTATAATTTAATTAAACAAAATAATGCAAAATCTGAAAAGTAACATCATTTATGGACGTCCATAATTGTTACCCCTTCCCTCCCCCTGTCCACATCGTGTTCACATGCCAGCATACCCTACCCCCTCTTGAGGACGTCCTTTTTGAATGGCCCCTGTGACACTTGCATGTCCATAAATACGTATATGTCCATACGTGGCCCATATAATCACAACTTAAAAACTCAAATTTTCAGTTTTTTTTTAGAAAAACTAGTATAGAATACATCAAAACGTCGTTCCATTACCATGGCATAAGTGTTTTCTTAAAAAAGATATTGATTTTTTAAAAGAATGGGTCTTAAGGCTAAAGGCTCTGAAATATTATTATTGCAGAACCTCGAGGGAAAATAATTCCTGCAAATTTATTCATTAAATCTTAAAACAGGATATATATCATTCTTAGCTTTTGTCATTGTAAGCATCTTGGGGGATTAAGTGCCCCAACACGTCTTGTATATTAAAATTGATTTCAATATCTCGAGCGTGGCTCCTGGTGTACACCAATCGCAAAATGCTACAGCCATCTATGATTCAGTCTGCGCAACTAGTTTCCCATAGCAGGTTGACATAAACCCATCCACACATTCAGGGATTTTGTATCTGATCATCTTGTTTGATTTTTTTCAGATTTGATCCCGGAGCCACAGCGACCATGATGAACCTGAACCTGAACAAGTTCTGGAAGAAGCGTTCGGTGACCATCACGGAGTACGACCCCACCTACAAGGTGGTGTACCTTGGCAACGTGCTGACCGCGTGGGCCAAGGGTGAGGGTTGCGTGGACAAGCCACTGGCCACGCTCTGGAAGAACTACTGTCAGAACGTGAAACCGGACGTGTACATGAAGGTTACGGTGTGCAACTCTGGACTGAAGGCGGTGACCAAGGAACACGGACTAACCGAGTACTGGTCACACCGCATCACCTTCTGCGGGGCACACCCTCACTACCCCCGCGTCTTCTGCTGGGTCTACCGTCACGAGGGCAAGAAGCTGCGCCAGGAGCTGCGCTGCCACGCCGTGCTCTGCGCCAAGGAGGACATGGCCCGTCGCATGGCGGCGCAGCTGCAACTGAAGTTGGCCCAGGCACTGCAAGAGTTCAAAAGGGAGAAAATCTGTCGTCAGAACGCCAGACTCTCGCTAGCCAACTCAGTTTACGATAACCCCAGTCTGCCCCGGCGAAAGATCCTCCTCAGCACGGGTTCTGTCAACTACAGGCCGCCGCTTGAACGCTCCAAGTCCGCCCCCAAGCTTATGGTCATCGAAGAGGCTGGAGAGGTCTTGGACGAGGATGGCGGCAAGCAGCAGCGACACCAGCGCCAGTTCAGCCAGCTGTTGGAGGAGAGGCTCGTGTTGCACCAGAGGCGACAACAGCGGCTTAGGATCATGGCGGACACGAGGCAGCTGGAGGAGGAAGAGGAGGAGGAGGAACTGCTGGAGGACAAGGACGACAACGCCTTCCAAGATGGTGCCGACCTGGACGACGTCATCCTGCTGGATCCCATCTTAGAACGCGATGCCACCTCGCTGGACATCTACCCCGAGGAGGAGGAGTGCGACGAAGGGCTCATGTCCGAAACCTACAATACCAACCCCATGGCCACCAGGGGGTTGGACGACAACGACGACCTGACCCCCACGCCGCCGTCTTCCACGTCCACGTCGTCGTCGCCGGCCTCCATGCGCGAGGCACGCCTGCAGAAAAACTGCAAGAACGAGGAGGACAACATATCAGACGAGTCCGGATACTCGGAGGACAATATGGCCGGCAGGACGTACGTGTGCAGCGTTTGATGCGCGCGGTGCTTAAAAGTCAGTGATCCGAATGTTCGCGTGTGATGGCACTTGGGTCAGTGTGACGTCACGTTGGATGTGGTCCTCGTTCGAAGCAGTTATTAGATAGATTTAGCAAGAAACGTTCGTTTCACTTACCCTCTATGTAAATTCTTCACATTTTTCAGGTATATGTGCAATTTGAAAAAAAAAAAATACGGTTATGTTGCCCTTTACCCAGAATCCCTTGCGCGTTATTATGCCCATGTGCGTTTGGAAATAATGACGTCAATGGTAACGGTAATTTTTCTTGCTAAATCTCTCTAATGTCCGCAATCGCGTGCATTATAAGCGTATGAAGGGATAAACGCAGAGTGGCACCTTATGGCGGATTGGCTCTTGTTCAATGCTTTCCAAGATGGCACACATATTTGAAAGGTACATTCATCTCTATAGTTGGTGCAGAACTGGAAGTTGGTCAGTAAGGCTCAGCACTGATTAGACTAGAACAAGACTTCATTTCACGCTTCTAACTTTCAGCCATTAGCAACTTTGAGCAATTAGGTGCCACTCTTCGGTTAGCTTCATCCTCTTTTTTTATTCAATATGACATGTAAATTGTATCAGTGTATGTACCTTCACTGGTGACGAGTTGCGGATGACTGGAGGTATAAAGTATAGGGGAAAATAAAAGTTAGTATGAATTCGAACTTTTATATGAAAAGAAATTTCCTTTCAATGATAAAAAAGGTTTTAAAGATACACCCGTTTTTACTAATGAGTATATTTTCAAAATTTATTTCTCCCATGGAGAACACTTCGTTCCGCTTATGCAGCCGTTGTTTTAAACAATACACATTGTCATTTTTATGTTTTATTACAATAATGCTAAACTCATAATTAATTAAAAAAATAACTTGCTGAATTATTTAAAATCCACTTTTTTTCTAATTTTAATTAACAGACACGTACAAGTATTTTAAATACTAGTTGAAAGTGGGACGAGCTTTTTTTTGTGTTGAAATGGAATCTTGTTAGCTAGCTATTTGAATTATTGACATGGTGTTACCCAAATAATCTCGCGTGACGTCACAATTTCGCTTCCATGTTGCATCCAATGTTAACCGAGACCAGAGCTATGTGACAAAATGTTTTCACTTGTGTTATTTAAAATGTTTATAAGACGTCTGCTTTTTTTTTAGCAAATGTTTTTTTTCAAACTATGATAATTTGAGTCAATCTGTTACAACCGCTGAAATCTAATTTAATGTGGAAAAAATCTTACCTGAAATCTAATTCATCCTTATTGACTTGGATTTTAGCAAGGATTTTATCTACGTTAAATTGGATTTCAGCTAAAGCCGCGTCTCCACTGATGACAATATGATGCAACAATGTTGAGGCAACATGGTTTGCAGAAACAAATAATGAATAAAAGTTTGCCTAACTTTTATGTTCGAGCAAACGTATAACGTTTTTTTGTTGTTGTCAAGCCATGTGATTAAATGCGGACCTGAATGCTTCGTAAAGCGCCATAAACTGGACACATTTGTTCAGTTTTTCTGTCAACTTTCGGCGGAGACACCTCAGCATTCAACAACATGTTTATATGTTTGGGGTTTGCGTGTTGCATGTTGCCTTCAGTGGAGATCCGGCTTAAGAATTCATCCTTGTTGATTTGGATTTTAGCTAGGATATCATTTCCTAGCAAATGATTAGTTTTTTTTTTAATACAATTAATTCTGTTCTATTTAATTCTTAAACAGCAATTCAGTTTAATACACGCGTACGTCATTTGTATTCGTTAATTAGATTTACAAAGAAGTCATTTCGAAAATCGCTTAAATCTGACTAAAAGTTCAAGGAGTAATGACTAACCAATGGCATTCACATTTTATTGTATTTGTAAAAAAGGTTAAAACCCTGTACCAAAGCCTATCATTGCGAATCAGCTGAACTTGCACCCGAAATTAATTCAGTCGAATCAGCGTGAAATGAGGCAACTTTCAGCTTGGTTTTTCCCATCTGCACACTTCTGTATATATATATATATATATATATAAACCATTTTATTGACATGTTCATGCAATTCAAGGACCTAAAATCACGCTCTTTTTTTATTTTTTAAATAAACGAATAATAACTGGCACATTTTCCCGTAAATATTAATTCGAGAACTATTCAAGGGTAAGAAGGGGTGAATATTTTCATCCATCTATGCCTCCAGCAGCCAGCCTGCATCACGAAACAGGACCAGATTTTTTTCAACCCAAAAAATGAAATGATTCAATTCCTGTACACTTACAAGTTATGACTAAGAAATAAAAAAATACCAGACTAATAATAATAATAATAATAGGGAAACGAGGAAATTTTGTGGGACGTGGGTTTCCACCTTGTGAATAATTTTGGTTGAAAAAAAAAAAAAACACTCCATACAACCGATATAACTTGCTCTTATTGTTTGAAAAGCAGAAAAATTCAACAAATCAAATCATACAATTTCGAAACATTGAAAACTATCTCTGTGCAGAAAATTAAACAAAAATTATCTATGTTGGATGTAATGCAGTCATTGTGCCATTAACCTATTAAACATGCACCTATTGTTTTGTTTTTAAAATTTTATGAAACTGACAATAAATCTCAATATTTTCACACTAATCCATTATGCAAACTTTTAAAAAATAGTGCAGGATCCCTCAAGATAGATATATGCAAAATTTCTACTCCATTTATATTGGAAATATTTTGGGCGACCCTGCAAGATTTATAAAAAATCAATAAAATGCATTTTATGTAATTTCTATTCAAATCAATTAAACAGATACTAAATGTGTACTAAATGATTCACCCTGTATGAAACAGATGACTGTGGCTAAACTGTTATTTGAACTTCCTGTATTATACCTGCATCAACAGAATAATTAATACAAGTGTAAATACCGATATGGGGTCAAGTGCCTGCGGTTTGCTTTCGATACGTGCTATACAGGTATTAATTAGTACATTCGTTATACAGGTAGAAGCAACGTTGGTATTTTTCGAATGCAAGGACGATGTAGGCTGGACAAACTGGATTACTGAAAAATGTGTTTTTTAGAGCTAAAACTAACCAACAAAATTCACAATTACGAGAATGAGGTCAAAAGACGTTAATTTCGAAAGCGTTGTTTTGCAATTGACCCTGCAAATTTTGCGTGAGATCATGTACAGGGTGTATCATAGTTTTAAGATAAAAATGCAATGTTCATATATTTTGTAACATTAAAATCACGTTAAATACTTATTTTGTGTATTTATTTGTTTCCCTTCCCCCCCCCCCCCTCCCCAATTCATGCAGCTATTCTACCGTCCACCAAGATACCAATTGTTATACAAAATCATTTGTAGACCAGAGTGTCCAAAGTTTAACACTTAAAAAGACAAAGGATGTGGACCTATTTGGACCATCGTTTTTTTAATTTTTAAATCATTTTAGAATTTTAAATTATCACCAATTTCTTGGTTTATGTAGAAAATTCATCACTGATACTTTATATTGTCTGAGCATGAACTAACTGAAAATTGTACCTTGTAGAAGTCTTCAATATCTACCTGGATCCGTACGTTCAGAAACACTGGTAACTTCCAGGTCTCGCAGAACATTGGGTATGGCCTAACCAAAGGGCTCTAGTTCAAGTTTGCATGCCATCGATATCAGTGTCTGACATAACTAATACACCATGTGGACTTTTCAAATTACCAATTTTCAGCTCTGAAAAGTGCGCCGAAGCTGAAATGAAAGCCACCGCAAAATCTCATTTGGGAAGGACGATCTATTATACGAACGGATCAATAAATAGCCACGCATCTCGATGCCTTTTTTCGCTGAATTTCATTACAGATCCTAATGGCTGAAATGATTGCATTCGACGACTTCGGTGACACCGTTGAAGGCCTTGCCGTACAAGGCTAGGACACGCCGGCATCGCATCAATCAATAGCCAAAGACTGGGATAACCTTTGCTGGACTGTTATCGAGGCTGGTCAGAAGGGAAAAGATTTAAAACGAGCAAAAAGCAGCAGCTACGTCAAATCAGTAATTCTGCTTGATCTTGAACTTTCACTCGTGGATTGGAACAGCTGAGATGACAGCAAATTGACATGAACGTGAAAACTTGAATAGCATCAAACTGGTTGAAAACTATTTATATTCGATCTCTCAATAGCCGGGCGAGACAGTATGCATATACACTATACTCTCAGCGTACATGCAACTATCGATCCCCAAACAGCAGGTTCCAGAGCAGCATGTAAATGTCTAGGACAAGGCCGTATATATCCGTATACATGTGGGGGGGATGGGGGTTAGTTTACAGAATTTTGGGGTGTACTATTTCAACTAGATATTTAGGGGAAAAAATGCGCGTGCTACTGCTCGAGAGCTGTTTTTATCGCTAGTGGACACGTGAGCCCTGGCCTCTCTGATAGCAGCTCGCAAAATACCGAGAATTAGTTTATGCTGGATCACAACCCTATCACTTTCAATGGGGGAAATTTTAAAACACAATCACAGCCAAACAAAAAGAGACTAAATAAAAATAAAAATTGTTTAAAATAGCTTGATAAATCAGCAATGGTGTCACTTTTTTCGTTTTTCACTTTGAAATGGTAGATTTTTTTAAAATTAATAAACAAGTTTGAAAAATGTCCGTTAATTTGCACATTGTGGCAGCATGAGAATGCAAATTAATGGCCATTCTTCAAACTTTTATAATAACTATTAATGATGGAGAGATTATATGCTATTTATAAGTTTCTATTGACAATCTATGTGTGGGGTAAAGTGAGACAACAGATTTTGGGGCAAGCTTTGAATTTGCACTTTTCTAATTATTGTCAATTTTGATAATTATTATATTGTATATGTTTAGCATAAGCCACATAAAATAAAATAAGTCGAAAATATTTTAGAAAAATTTAACGAATTTATCATGAAAGATGGGAATCGCAGTGAATTATACATTTTTCAAAAGTGTACTTGTAACAAGTTCATTTCATCATATTTCAGTTGTAACTCATTACGTTTTTCAATTTAACAATGATAAACACAAGTTATTATAATCTTTTTGTATAAGTAATTTTATCTAATTCTTGAAGTGTCTCATTTTACCCCATGAGTGTGGTAAACTTAAACTTAATGAAATTTGTACACTCAGACAGCCACTTAGTTAAACCACACATGTACTAGCCTTATACAATTTTAAATCAATAAGACAATTAATAATCGCGCAAAAAAGTTTTAGTATAAAGTGTCTCAATGCTCCCCAATCTCCTCCACAAGCCTTTATTTATGGAGAAGATATAATTAAATGACGTAATTAGAGCGTACGGCCCTCGGGTTTGTGCCAAAGTGTTCTTGCGGCCCTTTACGAATGCAATGTTGGACGGACCACCCTGATGCATTTGGACCAATTAAGTCTAACTGCCTTGGATGATATGTACTAATTACTTATTAATAGCAGTTGATGCTAGCATTTCCCCAATTCGTATTGTATTTTACTAATTTTAATGTTACATAAAATAAGGGAAAATAAAAATGCAATGATTTTTTTGCAACTTATAGCATATGGCTATTAAATGCATACTTTATATCAAATATTTGACTCTGGGTTCGTCTAAACACGTGACATACTGCTATTTTCCAGTGAATTGTGTAGAAAAACAAACATGCAAAATATTTATTATACAATTTTTGCACTTATTATGCAAATTTTTTAATGTAACTCAAGACTTTGGCCCAATATCCCTATATCTCGTCTAATATTGTTTGTTAATTAATCGAAGTTATACCGTAGAAATTGATCTTTTATGAGAATAAACAAATTTAGGTTGTCGAGAATTGAGATATTCAACGCAAATTAATTACAAAAAAAGTATTTCGACGAGGATGGGATTCGAACCCACGCGGGCAGAGCCCATTGGATTAGCAGTCCAACGCCTTAACCACTCGGCCACCTCGTCTACAGTGCTCATGACGTACGATGGTTTCATAATTGTTGAAGGAGTTTCAAGATGGAGGAATTTAAATCGGCTTCATATCCAAACTTGAATGCCGTTGTAAGCTGGCGCCCTCTTGCGTTCATTATGCTACATTTTTTACTACCGCCATTTTTTTGGGGGAAACATCGCAGTTCACGTTTTGTCTTCTCGGCTGAGGGCGATGGAGACGGAGAATTTCACTGAAGATTCATCGAAATGTGATCAGGTATGTGTACCTAATCCTTCTGTAATCCTTCGGGAATCGGATTTTACTGCAAATGGGCCTACGGGTGTAAGTTGTTTCGCTGAAATTGGCGAAAATGAGGTCGTCTATTGGAACAACGCAATATGACGTACACGGAAGTTCCCATATTATTGCCTTTTTATTTTACTAAATTTGCCGTGGAGATGTAGATTTTCTGTAAATCCGTGAAAGCATTGATCCCTCTTGTATCAGGCTTCGTTTGACCAAATTTCCAATAGCCAACGGCGATAAGGTTACGGTTTATTCATAGGCCCAATTTAGCCCTATTTGACCTGGAATGGCCTCTGTAGCTAGGCCTTGCCGTATTCCGCATTGTCATTTTTTCTACTTTCTCGCCTACTTTAGCGATATTTTCTATTCACCCACCGTGAAATGTGTTATATTCACTATTAACTAATATGTTTGATCAGTTTATAAGTGATAATGCATGTGTAAAGCTGAATGTATGCAGTGTCTAATCTGCAGATTCCTAAAATGCATTCCAATGTCCATCCCTACCTGCTACATTACTAACTCTGATGATAATACGATTAATTATCGTTTATGATGTAGTGCATCTGAAAATTGATGTTGTGGAGCTTACCCAAAATACTTCACTGTTATAATTATGGTACCAATGGTGACTATGCATTTATCATTACTTGTATGGGGTCTGTGGAATAGATCTTGAGCCAGTAGGCATAGTTGCAAGTTTTGGGACATTCAGATTAAGTGCTTACTGCTTTCAGATACTTGTTAAAACTGGCAGGAAATCTTGAATTTTCTCCTTCGTTTAATTTCAGTTAGTTCATGTGCTGATCCTGTGTTTCAGTTTCAGAAGTTCAGATTTTTTTTGATTTTTTTTTTTTGACAGTTTCTTTTACCAAAGTGATTAAGATTTTGATATTATAAATTTAAATTAGTTTTTAATTAATTGTTACCAGAGCAGCATTTCCGTTGCTCTGAATGTTGCTTAGTTGACGTTATTTAAGATTATGGTTGACCAATTATTTGAGATTTGCAATTGCCGACTAACTATTGATGTTGATAAACTGGCATTCCTTGGTCAATTTTAAACCGGTCTGTGTTTCTTTTAAATCCAAACACTGCTGAAAGTATCTCCCGGTTTTATTCAAACTTCCTGTTTTCGATTAGCTGATCTGAGAAAAGGATGTTTATGGTTTTATAAGTCTGTTGATAAACACCCTAGTTGTTTGAAGTTCCTCTCCTGAAAATAGTGAACTTGATAAACTATAATAGATAACGAGCAAGACAATAAAATGCACAATATATATTGTTCTTTGTGTTTATGAAAAAGTCTACTATGCTTCTATTGTGTAGTTCTGGAAATTAGGCTGATGCAGTCTATTATTCCTTTTATTAATGTGATGTTTTAATATCATTAGGATCTTCTTTCCGCGGCCTACATGTGGATTAATCAGGTCGTGATGGCCTTTAAATAACAATATTGCGAATTTAGTCAAATGAGTTCAGTCAAAATCTTAATATGGTCATTTTAAAAAATAGACAAATTAATTCTGCACTATGCTGTTTTTAAATGTATATCTTTAGGTGTTAGTTTAACTAAACATCTAACCATACATATGTATAATCCGATCTACCAAGATTTAATCTCATACATTGCAATTCAGGGTGTCCAGTCATCAGGAAAATCCGGGAAAGTCATGAAATTCATGTTGAACATCAACTGATGCCGCCATTTTCAAACCACATCGTTAATTTCCGTTAATTGGTGGAAAAAACCCTCTCAAAACTATATTTCTGCAAGCATTATCAAATTACATACGACATCACTCTTAAAAGCCGGAAAATGTGCTTAATTTTCATGACCTCGGGAAAGTCTGGAATTATGCTTGAAATTAGTGTTAACACCAGTTTATGCCGGAATTTTTTGTCCTCATCGGGAAAGTGTCGTTATTCGCAGGCATCAGATTTTAAAATTTTGTTTTACAATTTTGTAGAAAAATGTTCAATCTCTTTTGAAAAAATATTGTGATAATTAGTCGTAGGAGGCTCCTTGGAAATTTAAGGGATGATCTTTGAAATGAGTTCTAATTTTTTCCAACAAATTTACCGGACACCTTGAAATCATTCCTACACCTGTTACTGACCTGAAATGTGTCAGATTTAGCATTATTTAGCTAAGATCTAGACGTTGATTGTTTTTTTGCTGTTCCAGTCTTTAAGCAATTAGTTTTTAAAACTTTTGTTCAACAAAGGATATTTTCAATAATGTAGACTAAATATGTTATTTCTTTAAAAAAACAATTGCACATTTTGAATGAAATATGCTTAGTCAGCATTGCGTTGACAACATGATGAAATATGTTTATTTTCCTCCTGTTGATCTTAATACCAGTAAAAGTGTAATTTATACATACTCTGTATACACAAGTGTGTTGATAGCAAACTAACAAGAGTACCACATTTTATTTACTATCTGTTGATAATTTGGTGTCTTTATTGCATGGTTCCCTTAATTTTGCCTTATTTGAAAATTCAGAAGAAAGTAGTCTTAGACATTCCAGTATATATTAAGGAGAAGTTTGTTATCTTGTCTAAAAAGTAATTATTTTACTGCAGTGCAGATGTAATCAAAAACTAATAATGGTTAGCAGTTAACTATTTGATATGATGTTTGCAAACAACCATAATGTGCAGCATTGCAAATAATGTCATTTCCCCATTTCCACACACAATTCTCAAATCTCCTGTCCTGAGTAAAACCACTCAGGTCATGACTGCTTTATACGCCAACTGTACAGCCGGAGTACAACTGCTTTGAAGCCACCTAAAACTGATTTGTCTGATAAATCACAATTTCTGGATGGCAGCCAGAAATCCAAATTTAGATGGAAACGATGTCATTGACTGTTTTGCAATGCTCAACTCAGCAAAAACCTGAATATTTTCACACTACTTTTCACACATTAACTAATTGTCCCTTTTGGCGAGCAAAATAACTAAATTTACTGCTTCAAATGTTCTAAGACGTCTCATATTGGTTGATTATGTAGTGAACTATTGGCGATTTTCCCTAGTCTCGGGGGAAATAAAAACATCAGTCAATCGGTTATCTTTTTCAGACGAAATCTATCGCTTTTATTGAGTAATGTGCTGACCATTTGAGAGTCAAGTGGGCACTGGCCTAATAAAGCAGCCTATGTTGACAGGCAAACAAGTGACAGAAATAATGCAATAACCAATATTGCACAACCATGCTAGCCTGTCTTGTCTCTTTGTCTTTTGTTAGTTGTTTTCCACTTTCATACGTTTTTATAATAATGATTCATATTGAACGTATCTTGGTGATGATTAATCTATTTTTGCAGAATTGGTAGAGACGTACTTCAGATACCCAAAAGGTTGACACCTGCAAATTTTTCTATGAACAAACGTCACCGAGCTAGGTGGTTTTGTGGTGACACTATCCGCATGGCAATCAGGAGACCCTGGTTCGATTCCCGACCGGGTCGCCACCCAGACTGTGGTGTTTACTGTTTTCCACAGCTGTTTCCAGGCAAATGCCAGGGTAGTTGACGGTAGTTGACGGTAGTTCCTCTAAAAATCTGCCGTGACCGTGTTCCTCCCTCTTCTTTCTCTTTCCTATGACTTGTGTGTTTGCTGACTGCGGGGATAAATGCCCAACATTGTCTGGACCCTCTATGACCGCAGTAGTCTTTAAGCCTCTAAACTTAACTCCAAAGCATTTTAGCATGGATCTATGCAAATTTCAAATAAAGGGTGCTTTAGTGGCGACTATCCGCCTGGCAATCTGAAAACCCGGGGTCCATTCCCGACCGGGTCAGCTACTCTGTGGTTATCATGGTTAAAACAAATTATTTGACCGTAACCGTTTGCAAATGATTTTTTTTGCTAGTAGCACCGATTGCCGAATCTCAGCCTTGCATGGATTTATCAGAAAACACTAATTGATGAATTTTACATCACATTCGTGTGCCCAATGCCTCGCTATACGACCTATACGAGTTTCTGGAAAATTAGCCGTTTATTGAATCATTTATTTTCAAGTAATGCCACGTTAATTACATAGATGAAATGGTGGTTATTTTGCTGTAAAAATATCAGATGCAGTTATTCCACAACGAAGTAATTGCATACCGTACTTAGCCGTACTGTACAAAGCGTAAATCAAATGATCCCTAATTTAGAAAAGGCCTTGGTAGCGAAAAGCCGGGTATGGGTCTATTAGCTTCTAATTACTCAATTTATTGCTGATTACTGCCAATTTGATGTCGTCAAGAATAGGTGTCGGAATATTATGAGCTAATAATCCAATATAACACGTTTTGTATTTACAACTTGTTTTCTGTTTCAACAGCCACCCATGACCATATTATATGATGCCATTCGTCGGATGGAGCCAGCTCTGATAAACAAAGAAAAGGACGTGTGTGTAAAATATTTTGAAAAATGGAACGAGAAGGACCAAGTGGACTTTGTAACACATTTATTGGGCAAAATGTGCCACTATCAGCATAGCCATGTGAACGCCTTCCTCAAACCAATCCTTCAAAGAGATTTTATATCATTATTGCCAAGTAAGCGAATTTTTATAAAAAAAAAAAAAAACTTTTTAACCAAGGAATTACATGTTATCCCTAATGATTTTCCCAACCAATTTATACAATTTTTAACATAATTAAGGCTCTCGTAAGTGCAGCGAAGTGGTTTTTTATTACAATACTTTTACTCAATGCTAGACGGTTTATTCTAACATCTCATTGGTTTGTTGAGTTAATGTGTGTTGTGCCAAGTGCAGTTTGAGCCTACAAGTAAACCTTAATCTGGGTACAGTTGCTGCACTTTGATGTTGTTAAACAAAAATTTTGACACATGTGAATGACATTTCTACTATTGAATTCTAAATAATGACCTTAAACGTTTTTATTGGACAGTCTTTATTATGATGTTGCAGAGAAGCTAGTGATGATATGTTAGTGTGATAAAGCCATGTTAAGAAGTATTTCAGGGGACCAGAAGGCTAGGGACCTTGTATGCAAGAGGACTTATTAATAGGGAAGTTAAGAAATAGAATGCATTAGTAACTGAAATGTTAAACCTACAAAAATAGTAAAAAATTCATATGCTATCAAAACTGTTCCATATATATATTACGATAATCTTGAGGTTTGTAAAGTTTAACAAAGTCATCATTGGCTCAGCGGACATATGCTTAATTTCTACATTTCGTAAAGCAAATCTTAGCAGTGAATTAATTTATAATTTGTTAAAACTATGCCACGCTTGTAAATCCCCTTAATCAAGTGCATATTAATTTGGGTTTGGAATTTAGTAGGCAGATTCTTGTCCCGTTTGACAAATATAGTAGTAATTAGTTGTGAGTGCTCATGATCCTTGAAAATTTAAGGAACAAGTCTTGGAATCCATGAATGAAATATGCTTGAATTTTTGTTGTCAACCAGCAATATCTAATATGCGTGTGGGACATGGCCCACCTACAAATTGGGATTGGGGGTAAATTTTGTGGTCTTTTGTAAGTAGAATGGAAATAGGAAGGAAACTGGCATGGCCAATGTTTAGAGGAACTATCTCTGCATTCACATGGTAGGCTACCGTGTTTTTCCGAAAGTACACCCTACTCCGAAAATAAGCCCTACCTGGATTATTGGGGCCGGCTGCAATATAAGCCCTACCCCGATAATAAGACCTAGTAAATGCAGAAGAAGATGACATGATTGTTATTGAATAAATGTTGTTCAGGGAGAGCTACTGTACCATATATTGCTGTAAATGAGAGATTAGGACCAATGGTTCTAAGGAAAATGAAGATGACTGTACTGCTTTTTGGAAAAATGTTTTTTTTTAAATGTTGTTTAAATGTTGTTCAATGTATATACCGTAAATATATCAGTCCTACCCTGAAAATAAGCCCTAGTGTATTTTTTGTTACTGAAATTAATATAAGACACAGTCTTACTTTCGGGAAAACACGGTAGTTGACCCAGGATTCCTCATTAAAAGGCGGATAGCATAACCACTGCCCAACTTTGCTTGCTAGTTTTTAAGAAAAAAAAAACATTTTTGGTATTATGAGATTTGGCTACTTAAAAAGGAAAGGAAACTTGGACTGCTCATAAAGGAAAACTATTTAAGCAGTACTTATTTGACTTCGGCTCATCCCCTGCCGTTGGTGTTTATTCCTCGTGTTTCCGAAATAGTCCAACGTTAAAAATTAACTGGCAAACAAACTTATCTGGTTTCTACTGAATCAATACTCGATGTTATGTGTTAAATGTTGTTAACCACAGGCATTTTCAAAACATGTCATATTATATTAAATGTTATTTACTGTAGGAATTCTTTCAAATTACACGGTCAAATGTTTTAAAATGAAAATTCAGTTGTTTCAGTTTGAATTGGGTTTTGAGCAAAATTGTTGTTTTATAGAAGACATTTTTTATATCTCTGTAATGTAAGCTATAAACTAAGATTGCATTCGGTCCTGAAATGTGTTGTATTAATTTAAAATATATGATAGTCGACATTTTGTTTAAACCAAAATCAAAGATAATAAATTTATATTTTTAAAAATCACTTTTTTTAATGTTTTGAATACTACTGGCCTAGAGCAATTCAATAGGCAAAAAAATATGTAAACTATATGAAAATTTCTGTTTACAAGATAAATAAATGCAGTGCATTTTTAAAAGGGCATGTAAAATAACGCGTGCATTAAGCAATTAATGTGATGGCGTTGGAATATGTGAACCCAATTTCAGATCAAATACATTTTCTTAAATTAAGTTTTGAGTCTAAGAACTATTTATCTGCGAAACTAGCACATTTTCAATTAAATTTAGCTCACAATTGCCCTTAAACAGTGTGACATTCCAATTGCTACAAGAGCTATTTAATTTTGAGATAAGGGTAATTCGTATCGAAAGAATGTCAGTGAATTGAAAATATCATGAGCTGCTGTATGTAACATCTTAAAGAAAAATGACGAGGCAGGAACTGTTGCCAGTAAACAAAGTACACGCTGTCCATGGAAACTACCTCAAATGGTCCAAAAGTCGAATCGTGTCTGCACAAATCATTGCCGCAGACATTTCGTCAATATCAGGGATAGTTGTGACACCTAAAACGTTAGAAGTCGGCGTCACTCTTTTGGATGAGTTTAAATCGAGGTTTCGTGTAGATTGTTGCACGTTAAAAAACTTTAGAGATGGAGTGGAAGTTCTCCCCTCGTAGGCAAAATTTCCAGGTAGGTTAAGATGGCTCATCCCCTGACTTTGGTGTTTAGCCCTCTTATTGTCAGAAATAGGCCAACATTAAAAATCCATAAACAAAACAAACCATTGAAGATATGTTGCAGAGTGAAGGCATAATACGGTGATGACCAGGAATGAAAACATTGCGTTTCCCATTAATTATTGGGAAAAGTTTATTTTCTCTGATGAAGGTTTATTTTACATCTTTAAATCGAGTAGTGTCATTACCGTATTTAGGAAAAGTGGTACTGCTTTGGATTTAAAGTTAAGTATCCACCAAAAGAAACAAACATAAACATCAAACATACACAAAAAACACTAAAACAATGTTTTCAGAATGTTTTTTAAACATGTGTTGCAAATTGTCTCCAAAAAGACAAAAAAAAAACACCCGAGTGGACGCACCTATGACACATTTCGAGAAACAAGGTGGATCTTGGCATATTTAAAAATAAAAACTACATGGTTCAATGCTCTACGTCATCAACTACGTCACAATACATTTGAGAAACATTTTTTCCTTTGATCCGGACCGCCTCTCGAGCGATCGCTACAAAACACCAAGAAACATCAAAATGTGGGGGGGAAAAATGAGGTTTTCCACACATGTTCGCAAACACTTCTGGACACATTAATGTTTGTATGTATATGTTTGTTGTGTATGTTTTGTTTCTCTGATGGTTCTTTTGGTCGATACACACCTTAGAAACAACCAATACAGTGAAACATGGAGGTGTTAGCGTAATAGTTTCAGAGGCGTAGCAAGGGTATTGGCGCCCGGGTACAAGGTATAAATTTGGCGCAAGATATAAGGCGTTGGCTCGCTGCACAAACAATTTTTGTGAAATGGCGATTTCAAGAGATTTTTGTTAATATAAATCCCCGGATACTTCACAGTATCAACAACAGTGAGTTTAATGTCTGAAGAAAGCACTGCAGGAAAAATAGGCTATATTAACTCTGGACACTACTAAAATTTTGCTCAAACTTAAATAAAATCAGTGCTTAAATGCTTGAAAACTAATTAAAACCAAATTATTGATGTCACTTTCAGCACATGGGCATTATCTGGTTTAATTTTTTTTAATCGTATGCAAATAAATGTTTTGCTAATGTGACGTGGTCTTGTTGAGAACCAGTACTTTTTCAATAACTTTTTGGTGTTATCACAGATAAATTTTATATGCAAAATTTATCCATCTTGTACCATTATTTTAAGTCATCTTTTTCAACATTTTATATTATAGTTCTGTTGTAATATCATTAAACATGCTTTCATGTGTTGATTCCTACACGAACATAAGATTTATGAAAAGGGTAACTGCCCGATAAATTACTTATCTGCATCCTATCTGTCAGAAAAAAAAGTTAGACAATGATGCTGATATCGCGAATTAGGAACTCTGGATAAGGTTAAAACGAAACAAGTTATTTTTGCACTGTTTTTTGTTGTTGTTCTACCATGACGATTGGCACTGCCAAGCTAGGATTTCTATTTGACCAGCATTGGAAAAAAGGTAGAGCACAGTTTGTTGTAATGCATTGCGAATGGTTTTCGTCAATGTTTCGCCACACCCATTTCTGGAAAAAATTGATTCGATCACCACTTGTAGACATGGTTTGGGGACATAGAAGGAATCGAAGAGTGTATATGGTTTTTCCTCGGTTCGCTGGTGAAATTTCGACCAAATGGCTGAGTTTTATTTTATTGTAAGTAAGACGGTTTGCTTAAAAAGGGAGTATATTTTTCATAAAATGTCTTCTTAATTAATTGCGTAAACGTTAATTTCCACGTCGATCCAGTTAGTAAGCCCAATCTAGAAGCAAGCAGTCTCTGTACTGCTTTGTAAGGATGTGGCACTTATCTAGGTTATACAATGTGTTAGTAATGTGTCGGCAACATTGTTCCCGATGACCCTAGTCACACCAGCTTAATTTCTGTTAAGAAAATATAAGACATGCATACAGCATGTGATCAGTAATTTATTGATGCATCCTTGTTTAAAATGTCAAATTCGATTTAGTGTTTCTATAAGTACATCTATAAGTTTACAACATAATTTGGGGGCTGATTTGGTCCCTTGCATCCTTAATTGCATATTTGAATTCATGAACCTTATCAAATTCTGTTTCTTGCATAAACCTTCTATGCAAGAACATTCCACAGGTTTTCTAAGGGGTTTAGGTATGAGGTGTTAAAATTAGGCCAAATAGGTCCAAATGACAGTAACTTGAGTTCATCCTGCCAGGTCACTTTCCACCATATCAAAAGCATTCCCAAACCATCAGGGACCAACCTCCCATGTGATGGCTGAAGTTTTCCTTTGCTGCTTTGTGAAGAAATGGTCTTTGAAAGTTTAAGGGATTAGCCTTGAAATCCTTACAACATGCTTGACTTTTCCATCACATTTACTGGGCAACCTGTAAAACCATACTAGAATAAAAAATCATTCCAATTTATTATACATTGCATGTTTACTTGTTAATAAAAATATGAATGTCTATTCCTCTTAACAGTGCTGATTTTAGAGGAAATCATGCAAGCATTTATTTTATTGTTCTTTTGCCTGAAAATTGTATTTTATTTATTTTCAGAAAAAGGGCTTGACCATGTGGCAGAAAATATTTTATCATATTTGGACGCGAAGTCGCTCTGTGCTGCCGAACTGGTATGCAAGGAGTGGTACAGAGTCATTTCGGAGGGCATGCTGTGGAAGAAGCTGATTGAAAGGAGGGTCCGCACCGACTCGCTGTGGCGTGGTCTGTCGGAGCGACGCGGCTGGGGAAAGTACCTGTTCAAGCGAAAACCAGAGGACGTTAATCCCGATCACCTATACTACCGTAAACTCTACCCTAGAATAATTCAAGATATTGAGGTTAGTGGCCCTTATCAAACAGTTGTATGACACACTCGGAATGTTGTCTCAACTTTTTCCACTATCTTTCAGAGTATAGAAAATAACTGGCGATGCGGGCGACATAATTTACAACGGATTAACTGTCATAGTGAAAATAGCAAAGGCGTCTATTGCCTCCAGTATGACGACCAGAAAATCGTCAGCGGACTTAGAGATAACACAATCAAAATTTGGGACCGTAACACATTGCAGTGTGTTCAGGTGAGTTTTCCACAGTGGTGACTAGTGGTTATATGAAATAAACGTAGAGTGGTGTTAAATGAAAATAATGTCATTTGAAATAATATAATTCCATGTCTTATTTACCTGCATTCAATTTTGCTTTTTTAACATCTTAGTCTGCTGAGTAAAAAAGTTAACGTTTAATTAACTTGCTTGTTAGGTGTTGACCGGACACACTGGATCAGTTTTGTGCCTACAGTACGATGACAAAGTGATTATTAGTGGGTCCAGTGATTCCACCGTCCGGCAAGTACCTCGTGTTAAAACTGAATTCCAAAGTGCTCGACTTACGTATTTCAGCTAACATGTTTTTTTTCCGTCTCTTTTCAGGGTCTGGGATGTAAATACAGGTGAGATGATAACATCATTAATTCATCATTGTGAAGCTGTGCTGCACTTAAGATTTAATAACGGCATGATGGTGACATGTTCAAAGGTAAGACTTTTGAGTTGTTGTTGTTAAGGGGGATCACAACCCTATCACTTTCAATGGGTGAAATTTCAAAACACAATCACAGCCAAACAAAACGAGA
>JAQGBW010002116.1:0-21382 GCA_034698625.1 Julus scanicus
TCCCTTACATGCGCGGGACATTCCTTTGCTTACTACGCGGGACATTCTATTCGGGGGATCACATGGGGATCCTTACACTGCGCTGGGGTTTTGTTAATGTAGGACCCAAATTCAATAACGATTCCAATAATAAACTATCTTCCGGCATCCCGACCGACTCCAAGTGTCCTCCATCCCCCATCATTCCAGACACTGACATTAACTCCGGCTCACCAATTGTCGACACCGATGCAACTATCGCACCCTCCTCCAGCGTCAATGTTTCCGCAGTTAAATTGGCTATCTGAAAGAGACAACAGCAACTATCGGTTAACAACATAATTCCTCGCGCAGATGTATCTTCTAATGGCAGCGCCTCGATTAACACCAGATCACCTCCAGATGTCCCATTTCTCAACAAACACATGACCGATGATTCCGAACACGAGTGTAACGCAACTGGCTGCAACAATCTTACGGGTAATCCCGCAACCTGCTCGTTCTCTTGTTTTGGCGACACATCCTTCTGAAGGCAATTTTTTCTCGTCTATTTTCTGCGTCTGTGTCACACCCCCAATCCGGGCAAATGGAAATTGTTCCTTAGGCGTGTCCTGATAACAGAATGACTCTGATTTTGGCAATATCACAAGTCCCATATGATGGCAAAAATCCCATCCCAATAGTGCAACCTGCTTAGGGTATTGCAGAACACAAAACCGGTGCATACACTGCCATCCTCCAATTATAATTTGGGTTTCCACTTCACCCATAAACCGAATTTCATTCTGCGATACATCATATAACCGCCGCAATAAGTCCAAAATGCAATATGTAATCTTCCGATAATACCGATAATACTGCACCCGTATCCACGGTCATTATTGCAGATCGATCGCCAATGTGCACCGTTACAGCAGGCGAAGCCGACCATTCGTCCCAAGTCATCTCAGGTCTAATAAACCCCGAGTCCAGCTCCTTCGATGCCAACTCCCCAGTTGGTTAACTCCCGGGGCCGGTGTTTCTTGATCCTTCTTTGTTTCTACCGCATTATTAGGTCCATGCACAGAAGCCACCCCATTCCAAGGGTTTTTTTATTCTTTGGACAATTTCGTCTAATATGTTCGAACTCCATGCAGCCCCAGCAAGCCATCTGTGCTAGTTTGTTTCTTTTGGCCTGCTGGTGGCATAATCGCTGGTACCGCTGACTGAAATCCTTGCTGATACGCCATTGGGTATCCAGGTTGAAAACCGCCGGCAATCCCAGTGGAAACCCCGGCGCAAATCCTAGTGTAAAACCCGGTGGTATTCCCATTTGGAACCCCTGCAGGACCGGAGGTGGGGCCCAGGCAGCCACGGGCCTACTAAAGACAGACGATCCCTCCAGCCATATTAATGCCAACCAAATTCCGTCCAATGTAAGAAATTGTTCGTCCCTTAAGGCCACCTGATAACATGGAAGTAACCCTGTCAACACCACCTGAATTGTGTCCATGGCAGATGACAATGGATTCAGAGAGTGCGCTCTTGCCGACATGTCAATAAAGTAACTGCATAGCGACTCATTTGGGCCTTGTTTTCTTGATATATATTCCCGAAATAACTTAGGATTATAAGCCGTTGATCCGAAAAAAGTTTCAGTCGGGCCACCAATTGTGGCCACTGCAATCCCAGAAGCTCTCGACTTCGAGTATCGAACTACGTTGCTGCCTGGCCCGACAAATGTCCCCTCAATTGAGATGCATATGATGCCGTAGGCAATCCCTCTGCACGTAATACCCCTTCAAACGTGTTGAGAAACTTCTCCACATCCGCAATCCCATTATACGTTAGCCCCGCAGGTCGCATGTTAACAATAACCGGTGCAGGGACCGCCATCTGTGGTTGTCCTAGTAGGCCTTCAATATTAGCCAACTTTGGTGTTTCAATAATAACCTCTGGTTCCAACACTGTTTTAATTTCTGGGGACCGTCCCATTGGCCGTCGATGTGTTACACGATTTGCAAATGCCAGCAAATCGTCCGCCGACCCACCCCATGCTTGTAGGGCCAACTGCCACTGTTCTGTTGGATCCAACTCCATATCACAGATTTGGTCTCCGACCAGAGCTGACTGTCCAGCCAATGCATCAAGTCCAGACATTTGATCCGAATTAGTGGCGGCCTTACCTCGGTTAGCATTGGTAACCGAACGCGTGTGGATGGTATAAGCTGTATCTTACATCAAAAAATGTTTCACGGGGATCAGTGACCGGTATAGTCAAACCGCTCCTCCACCATGTAAGGGTGTAGCACTCACAGGTAGGAACACACGCGAACGACGTGATTACTTTTAAATTGTTTATTAACAAAAAGAAACATTTGAATTAAAAAAACGCGTTAACGACTTTATGCCTGAATCCGTCAGAACTTCTTACATAAAGGAACTTAACCGATAAAACAGGCGGCTGATCACTCCGATAAGCCCCGAGACTCATCTACCCCTTCTCCTAGTTCCAAGCTCGCTTAATATAGCTAATTACACCTGGTGGCGAGCCTGGGCGCTAGGTTACATAATTATCTAGAAACTTCCAGACTATTACGCCATCATTAATTAATAACCAGCAATCACATGCATTTCAGAGCAAATGTCATTCCTTCCCTGGTATCAACATTCCCTACATGCCTGGGTCATTACACAGGCAAAGTAAAAGAGACAAAAGTTGATTCCCCGAATAACTGAGGGGAAGAGGAGAGGCTGACAAGAGGTCAGTTGACCAACCAGCAACACAGTTAGGTAACGCCATGTAGATCGACCCCGTATTTTTAAGTTACTCTCGTCTTATGGAATCTCACAACTGTTGGTGAAGGTTATAATGCTACTGTATGATGATACCACATATCATATACAGTGGGATGTTTGGTTTATCTGCACAATATTCCAACTGCTGCAGAAATGTCTGAATGTGACACTACTGCAATGTATAAAAATGATCCCATTATTTTTCAATAAAGTGAGTTGTCAGGCAGTTTTTTTTCATCACTGTTTATCTTGGGATATTGAGTTTCCATGGGAGTTTGCATGCAGTCTTTACATTTAGATGCTGTACATGCATTCCAAGATAGTATGCCACTTTCCCTAAGTCCTTTGTTTTGAAATGCTTGTTGAATTCTTTATAGTGTTTTTAGAACACCATCATGCTCATAGCATAAGAGCAAATCATCCACATATACTAATACAAATGTCCAATTTCCATTCTTCTCTTTTTGTAAATACAGTCCAGGGTCAGCTTTGCTTCAAATTAATTATTTGTCCATCAGGACACTATTGACTTTTTGATTTCATATTCTTGTGGATTGTTTTAAACTGTATATACTGTGCTTCAGCTTACATACGAGGACTTCATTTCCCTTCTCAATGATGCCTGGTGGCTGTTCCATGTAAAGATTTCTACTATATCACCATTTAAAAATGCCCCCTTTTTTAATCCAGATGCTGTGCATGCATTTCTTAGCTGAAGCAACACTAAGACGTATTCTTATGGTTCCGTATTTAACGACAAGAGAAAAGGTTTCATCGTAGTCAATTCTGTACTTCTATGAGAAGTCCTTAGCAACTAATCTTGCTTTGTATTGATAACAATTGCCAGTGCTATTCAACCTTGCTTTAAACACCCATTTACATCCCATTGCTTTGTGGTTTTCCTGAAGATCTGTAAGTTCCCACGTATTTCTCATTTTTAGAGATTTTATTTCTTCACCAGCAGTAGCTTTCCATTTTCTTTGTTCAGGTTTCATCATGTTGATGATTTCATCCCAGTGTAAAGGTTCTCTGGCAACTTTGTTTGTTGCCACATAGGAGTACTTTACTAGTGGTATTCCCTCAGTGGCTCTTTTGGAACACCTTTGTTGAACAAATGGTTCAGCAGCGTCTGCCGACTCTTGTTTGTATCTTTCCTCCACATTTACATCATCTTAAGCAGTACTTGGCGAAGATGTACTATTGACTACCCATTTGAATCTTGGAATATGATATAGTTCTGCAATGCAATTTCATCTGCCATTTGGAGAACATTACCGCCTTGTCCCTCTTCAAACTTCACATTTCTGCTCGTGGTAATCTTGTTTGTTTGTGGATCCAGTATAAGATATGCCTTAGTAGCTGTGCCAAATCCAACAAGAATTCCTTTAGCAGCTTTGTCATCTTAATTTGGTGGGCTTTTCTTTGGGTATATGAACATATGCTTTACTTCCAAAAACTAATGCATTTATTGCTGTGATCAGTTTTAACTAGTTTTATCGCTTCCTTGCTTCATAGCTTGTATAAAGCATCTTCGGCAACTGCATCAGCTGTAACTTGGTTACAGTACATTATCTTGCATGTATCTTTCTTGAACATCACAGTATTCTTGTAGTAAATGCACAATGAGTCTGTTAAGTCATTTGAAACTGCACTGTTAGACTTCTGATGATTGCTATCTTGTTTTTCCTTTTTCCTTAGTAAAACTTTTTCCTGTCGTAACTATCCTTCCCCCAATCATCGAAGAATTTCCATATGAAACTAGAAATGTTTCCAGTAACTGAGGTAAGTAGGAGTTGAAAAAAAATTTTTTTACATGCCTAACATATCTATGACAGTGGTTTTGTGACAACAAATGCTTTTAATGAATAACAATAAATGTTAATCTAACATTGAGTGGTTATAACGTAGACAACTGTTGAACAATTATATAACCATCAGGAAATAAACAGAAAATGAAACCCCATAGTGTGTAACGTTCTTCCACTCTCGGCAGATGTTGTGGGGCGTTAAGTGGTCTTCTATTGACCATGACGTTCCGGCGGGAACGAGTAGCGGTGCAACATAGTTGCCATTACATATATGGTGTCAGGATCGATCTAACAGGACGGACGCTTCCGATCCACGGTATTGCAGCAGTTTGGAGGTATCTGGTACGCCCCATGCCAATGAAAGCAATAGGCATACCGTTTGGAGCGATGAGCGCACCAGAAACAGAACTCTTGATTTCCTCCTGGTCTGGGGTGCTTGGTAAGAACCGTCAAGGCGTGGTGATCCAAGTCTCCTAATTTGGGGTCATGTACAGTTCTTAAGGAGTAGTTTTAGCTAACTTATCAGACTTGTCCCAGTTTGCCTGTAACTTTTTTGGGTCTTCAGTGGTAGCCTGGATGGATGCATGATATATTAGGTGATGACAAAATGTTGTCG
This sequence comes from Julus scanicus, assembly GCA_034698625.1. Classification (NCBI taxonomy): domain Eukaryota; kingdom Metazoa; phylum Arthropoda; class Diplopoda; order Julida; family Julidae; genus Julus; species Julus scanicus. Next base: position 5,182 of record JAQGBW010002116.1, read on the forward strand.
TAAGCGTTTCATTGTAACACCCCCAGCATAGCTTTTTTGATTTTGTTGGTTGCCTGAGGATCCTCTGAGTCGGTGGAGTTGGTTGACGTGTTCAGCGAGATAGTTTCATGGGCACTTGTGGTGTTTCAGGTAGGGCTGGTTCAACTGCCGTCCGGGCCGATCCGGCTGCGGCGGAAGGTGCCTTTCGCGGCAAGGTCCTTGTTGAATGCGGAGTAGATCCGGTAGGTGGTAAGCAAGAACGTCTTTTGGGACGTTTTTCTGGAGACCTTGGTTTATATTTAGTGGAAAATCTTTTTCTGGATCCACCCGTGCTCATAGTGGCAATTCGACGAACTTGCTTGTCTTCCATATGTGCCGTCAATTTACACTTTTCTGGAATTGTAAAGGGTTGATTAAGTCAAAGTTGTTCACATCTTTCTAACATGACTGATGGCTCTAAACTATCTACAGATAGCACGGTTGCTGCTGAAACTCCTTTAGGGGTAGGTTGGTTGTCAGCTCGTGCAGCGGGACTTCCAGGAATGGAGGTTGGTGCGTTTAGCTCCAAGAGACCAGCTGTGTTCTTGGGAGTGGATTTTGCGGCTGTGGTGTCTGCATTCGTCACGGGGCTGGTAGTCGGCTGAGAAGGTTTAGGTGACCCTGGATGATCCACCGGACTGGCTGATTTTTCGGAGCTGGATGACAAAACCTTGGTAGGATGTTTTGGAGACAACATCAAGGTTTCTTCTGAGAGAGCTATCAATGGTGACTTTGGGAGTTGTTCTGGAGGCGTGCTTGATTGCACTCGTTCAAAAAACTGGGTGACGGTGTCGCCAAATCAGGTAATAATGGATTCGTTAACGCCAACTGTGCTTATCCTGGAGCAGGGATGTGTGCAAATAGTTCTTGCGAGTATTGAACAGGCTATAAGCACGTTGGTAGGGTAGTCTCATATCGGTCACACACCGCTATGAGACACTGGTGGTGATGGTCCAGTTGCTGGTACGCGGCCGTTACTTGAATTAATCTTGGTCAGCAACTCTGGCTCGGGCATCTGATAGTTCTCTAGCCTTGGCTTCCGATTTTGCTCGATTGCTAAAGTAGAGGGCGTCGGATGAGGTGCAGCTGATGGCTTTCAGAAGCTGATCCTGACTAAAGGCATGGTTGTCCAAGGCAGTGGTGGAGCATTTTTGTAGCGTTAGATTAGCTTGGGCCCAAAAGGCTTAGTTGAGATTGATAATCTTAACTAGATCTGGGACATGTTGAGCCTGGGGATTTTCCTCAGTGTGATGCGGCAAGGTAGTGGCTGATCCTGCCGTGGACGTTTGGGCAGGTTGGATTCCTTCAGCTGGAGGGTCCATTAATCTTCGAGCTCGTACCATGGCATCAGGCTTATTGGCCTGTAGTCCAGGGAGTTTAGCATGTCCTCGAGACATTGCTTGGTATTCCTTGCGAAGGACTGACAATGCTGATGGCGGCTCTGGTGGACCTTGGGCGGCCGTAGGGTGGTCTATTTCCATTGTCTCAGATGGTTGTTCACGAGCTTCGTCCCTTGGCATCGGTAATGGAGGTTTGGGTGTATCGTTTCTGGGAAAATCGTTTGAACACCATGAAAACGCGGACTGGGGCAGCGAACAATGGTAGAGACCGAAAGTAATAAATCGAGTGAAAGTTCAGAGTAGACTGATACTTGTCATGACTTTGGGTTTACCTTTTTTTAGCTTGGTTGATAGGATAATGCTGCTAATTGGCTAAGGGAGATGATGTTTTGGCACTGTGTTGTCAAGTTGCGGGGATTAGCGGCATAATTTCCATGGAGTTCAAGTGTCGGATTACACTTTTTTAACAAACTGGTTTTAAAAGCTGTTGGTTTATCTTTACCGGGGGCCTCAAGAGCGCGGCATAGCCAACGAATTCTACTAGCATGTCATCGTCACTTTCAATTTTCCCATTGTTATAGAAATTAGGGCACAAAATTTTGTCATAAATGCGCCCTTGGCTTCAGTCCCAGCCCTTTTCAATTAGTACATGAGCCTGCATGGCCCATTTTCTAGAAAGGGTTTTTGGGGTATTTTGTCGGTGTATGAACTGGAAATTAAGATTCTTAAGTTTGGTAAAATAAGCGATGGTGGCGAATGAACATACGTAATTAATTAATACGCCTTCAGTCTCTTCAATCTGTTGTTGTATAACATACTGCTGTATAAACTTCCTGAATTTAAACACGGTGGGTTTTCCAAAATCCTCAAAGCAATTGAGCATGGCATTGGAAAGGTCGTACATGACAACCTCTTGTAGCCGGAATGGTGTATTGGTGATGCGACCTGACCTGGTAGTTTGTCCTCCTACGAGGATCTCGGTCTCGGTGGGGAGGTCAGTTCTGTTTTCCAAATGAGAGGTGGCATCTTTAGGTACTTGTTCTGGAGGTTGTATGTCCTCAGAAGACAGTTCCATTGACTTTTTTGAGATGGCCTGAAGTAATTCAGGGTTTTGATAATTCACCAACTCAGTGGTAGGCTTAATCGCCCCTTTTTGGCGTCCCTTTGCCTTGTGTATAACCGACACTTGTTTTTTCAGTTTAGTGACCTTGGAGTTTGCTGTAGTGAGAACTTGTGTTGGTTGGGGCATGTTGTCGTCGGTCATGGTTAAAGGGACCAAGTCTTTAGCATTGAATTTTTCCATTTAAGGTGTTTTTGATTTTAAACAAGGTAGGTCCCCTGACATTAGAAATTTCAAATGCCCCTTCTATTTTTGGATTGAGGTTGGCCGTAATGCCATGTGTTGCACAGCTTTTTCCTCGGAGCTTTAGTGGGACTGTCTCCCACTTGATATTCAGGGAGGAATGCCTTCTTGTTGTGTGTTTTTCTTTGGCGATCCTGGGCTACTTTCAGTTTGTCTTTTGTCTCTTGCGCAACCGCCGACAGCGCTAATAGGAACTCTGAAAACGAGTGACGGACAAACGAAGGATCCGCTCAGAATTTGCCAAAACCTAATAGGTTATTGTGGGACTCCGTGGTGCCCTACCAAAGGTAAGGTAGAAGGGGAAGTGCCCCATGTTGCCATTGGTAGCCGCATTTATCACCCACTGCACAGCCGCCATATGCAGGTCACAGTCAGTATTCAACTGGTCCACTGCAATACCCAACTTAATTTTCAAGTCCCGGTGGCACCTTTACACTGGGTTAGCTTGAGGATGGTAGCTAGCCACCCTTTGAACCTAAAATCCTTTAGCTAAGGAAGCTTGATCCATAATGGCCAAGATAAACTGGGGTCCGTTATCACATCTTACCCTGTGGGGGGTTCCATACCGCAGGCAAATTTGTTCAATGAATATTTTCACTATGGTTTCCACCAAGGTGTCCCGAACGGGGAAAAGTTTCGTGAACCCGGTACAAACATCACTGGCGGAGAAGACATGAGAGTATTCCCTAGGGGTTAAAGTCAGGGGTCCCACCAGGTCGAGACTGTTTCGAATCTAAGAGGAATAGCGGGAGATGAGTTAGGATTAGTGTCTGGATAATTTAAAGGTTTGTATTTTAAACACTACTCGCATACGGCAATGTGTTCCCTAACCTGTTGTCTTATTCTTATCCAATAGTATTTCTGGGTGATGCGCTGTATGGTAGCCATCACCCCTGGGTGTCCTGCTTTAGGTAGGTTGTGATTCCATTGAATCACCCTTGCTTGTAAAAAAGCAGGGACTACTAATAAAGGTTCCTCAGAGTCAACATTGTTCAGATGACGGTAGAGTACTCCCGCTTTCATGGAGTACCCTCGATCAAGTTGAGTTTTTATTTCCATCCTGGATGGATAGTCTTCTCTCTCAAGGTCGTGATTATCTTTTTGCACTCCACATCTTGAAGCTGGAGATTGCAAAAATAAACTGCCGTTAGAGGTTGCTCGTCTGACAGAAACAGATGGATGAGAACCACTGGTTATACTTTGTCAGAGCCGCGGGACAACATATCCGTGAGTACATTTAACTTCCCTGGGATATATTGGATGTCATAGACATATTGCTAGATCTTCATGATCCAGCGTGCAATACAGCCCTGAGGTTCCTTGGTGACCAAAATGGATCGCAGAGGAGCATGATCCGTGTGAACCACGAAGGTCAGCCCATCTATGTACCCGCAAAATCGATGGATTGCCCATAGCACGGCAAGGGCTTCTCTCTCGGTAGTTGAGAAATCCGTCTGTACAGGAGAGAACGATTTGGAGGCATATTCCACCACTCTAAACTCATCAGCATCGTCTTGTACTAGAACTGCCCCATTGCATCCTGACTCGCGTCAGTGTACAAATGGAATCTTTGTTCAAAGTTTGGTTGGGATATAGCACTGGGGCGGTGGTTAGGTGTTCTTTTAATTTATGTACTGCCAGTTTGCAAGTTTCGTCGAAGACGTACGGCACATCCTTTTTTAATAGATGATGCAACGGGGAGACTATTGCGGATAGATCAGGGACTTCCCGAACCATTTGCATGAGGCCAAGAATGACCTAAGTTGCTTGATCTTGGCCGGGAACGGGAGTTCCATAATGACCGCGATTTTCTCTGGTTTGGGACTGACTCCTTCAGGAGAGATCATGTGGCCCAGGAATTTCACTGTGGTGACAAAAAAATGGCACTTTTCCGTTTTAAGCCTAGGTTATAATCTTGCTGGAGTTCCATTACTCGCTGCACATCAAAGAGATGTTGCTTAAAGTTTTCACTCACGATGTGCAAATCATCTTGATATAACACGAGGGTAATATGGGTTACCACCCATTTACATTGGGCAGCAGAATTTTGAGCTCCCATGGGCATTCTGTTATAACAGAAAGTGCCCGATGGAGTAAGTGGAAAAATACTTTTGAGACTCTGGATGGATGGGAATCTGCCAAGTTTCTGCCAGTTTTCCTGTTACCCTAGAGATTAAATCATCGATTTTTGGAAGGGGTTATGAGTCTGGGACAGTGACCTTGTTAAGCGCCCTAAAGTCCGTCACTATGCGGAACTCCGTAGTGGAGCCAGGTTTAGCCACAAGAAGGAAAGGCGCAGCCCATTCAGATTTACAAGAAACTAGAAATCCCTTATCCACTAGGGCTTGAACCTTCTTAATAAAAATTCCTCTCTTTTTAGGAGAGCTGGAATATAATTTGATTGCCATGGGCTTGACTAAAGCCTCTACTAGGAAATTTGGTATAGGTTCCACACATTGACCATATGGAAATGGGACTAAGGTTAGATAAGGAAAAAGCAAAAAATACTCTTAAGACCCTTTTGACCTCTTAATACCTATATGACCTTACCTTTCGACCATGTGGGAATGGCCCTAAGGTTAGGTTAGGTTAAGTAAAAGCAAAAAAATACTTTTAAGTTCCATTTCCATATATTATTCCCTTAAGGTCAACGTGTGGAACCCTTACCGGAAATTTGTTTCGAGCAGAATTAGAGGGCCCTTGTACGATCGGACCAGAGTTAAGATTGGTATGGATCATTCTACCTAACAGTCTGAGAGGGGCGGTGACCATGTATACTTCGGTGGAAATGGGGGTCTGATCAGCCAAATGAATCAGCTGTACAGAATAGGTCAACCCAATTGGTAAACCCATTTGTCTGACGCTATCATACACTGGACCTCCACCTAAGCATGTGGATGCTCTAGTGTCCAGTAGTCCTGGAAACTTGAACGCGTTAATCTCCACCTGCAAGTTGATGAGGAGATCATTGGGATCCAAATTTTCTCTTGGGGACAAAGGATCCTTCTAAGGGTTGACATGTGATATCTTAAGCATTATGATTTTAGCCGCCTTTGCATGGCATTCATTCAGGCAAGTGTGCAGGTCGGCGTTTGGTGTGCTGCGCACGGGACACCCTGTCTTTTTCTTTTGTCCGCCTTTATTGGATCCCGAGGGCCCGCGTCGATCTCGGTTATGGTTATTGTATGGAGGACGTCCTTGTCCACAGCAGTTTTGTGGTTTCCGTTTGTTGCGGTTTTGCTCCCTTTCTATTGGGTGACCGGTCCTTGCTAACGTCATAGGGCTTGTTGCCCTTATAGTTCAGACTGTGAGGTTTATCATTACCCCAATTATCATTTTTTTTCTGGTCTGCTTGCTTTTTTAGAGAGCCACAGCATAGAAAAGTATCCTTGTTTAAATTTTTTGCATTCTGTAGGGCTTGTTCATAATACTGAACCGTATTATACAATTTCTTCTAAGTACGCACATGGGACAACAAAAACCTCTGAGTAACTCCCAGGTGGAGCGCATGGTGGACCATCTCTATCTGGATTTTCAGGCATGGTATTCGATCCATGTAGTGGAATCGTCGGAGCATGGATTCCATAAATTGAGTGGAATCCACACCGTGACGTTGCCTTAGAGCATGAAGCTTTTGATTTACAAAGTGTTCTGGTTCGGAATCACCGACTCTTGACTTCATTCGCTTAACTGCATCCTCGTAGGATTCTACCTTTTTATGGTGTATTGGCAACCAAATCATGGCCTCTCCGTGGAGGAACCAAAAGAAAGCGCTCCAGCGCTGTTGTTTCGGAACCGGGTAACTGTCTGCGGTGACGTTAAACTGGTACCAAAAATCTTTGAATAAATAATTGTCACCAGTATGTGAGGAAACACTGAGGTTGAAGGACAACTTGAGGACAACTCGAGGCGGGCCCGATCAGCATGTTGTTATGCGGGGGGGAATGTGCGGGGTTTTATGAAATATGGTATGAGCGCCCTCTATGTTGCCCCTGGCTCGCCGGCAAAACTGATAGCAAAGTCAGCTGGTGAGCTTGGGCCTGCAGAGAGGGCAGGCGAGGTTTTAGGCTAAATGAGTTTGGTCGCCTTTTCTCTTGTGCGTTACGTGAGCTTAGGCGCAATGTTTTAGTTTTTTTGAAGAAGTCCTATGAGTTGATAGGCAATGTGTACCGGTTTTTATTAGTTTTGAGTTCATTAAATAAAATAAGTTTGCAAAATACTCCGCGTGCCTGGCTATTTCGTGTGCCCTGACAGTGATTGCCCCCAGGGACATAACAAGTAAAATAGGGGACTTGTGCGAAGGTCGCCATTAAATTGTGGGCATCCTCAGCTGATAGGCCCTTTGTAGAATTAAATTGCATAACCCTTTATTGTATGGATCCTGTCACCTTGTTGAAGGGCCTATTCCGGGACATTGTGGTATGGCCATCGTGCCTCTTGATGGATATGAGCCTTCCTCTTCATATATTGGGGTAGAAAGGGTTTCCTCCTGCTGAGGTACAGGCCTTTCAGAGCAGAGAATTTCTACGGTGGCTCTTATGGACCTAGGATTTGTGGGTGAAAAATCTGCCATCTGTCTTCAAGCAGGGCTGGGATACCGAGTTTGTATAAATCCCTCTTCCATGGTTCTGGGTGGTATAATTCGTCCTGACAAGCGATCCATGCTGAACCCTCGGTCAAAGTCTTGTGATGGATCCTCCCAAGGATCCAAGATCTGATTCCCAGGGGATTAGTATGTCCTTCCCCTTAGAGTGACGACCCCCCTATTCTCCAAAGTATTTCTATCCCTCTCCATCTGTTCCAGAAGTTGAGAATTTGCTTCCTCCATTTTCCTCATTTTCTCCTGTTCCTGTTGCAACTGTTGTTGTAAGTCCACTGGTAGGCATCCTGCATTTGACAGATTTATCCTATGATTCGGATAATAATGCATGCGGATGGTGCCTAGCATGGGAGGAACCAGTGTTGCCTGAGCGACACTCGCTGCTGATGTCGCCGTTCTTTTGACTGTTGTTGTTAGATGCTGGACCACCATTCCCACTGTTTCGGGAAGAGCATCTTTCGTTGATAGTAGATGTGGTGTTCCATCAACTTCAAATGCCGGATTCAAAGGAGGCATCAGCGTTCTTGCTTTTATCATTGGGCGCTAATTATTAGGCACCCCTTTCTTTGGATGTTCCTCTTGAGACTAAGTAAGGGATGTACGGTCATATAGGGCCTGTTCCGGACCTTCGTTCGTCAGGGATGGTCCTAGGGGAGGGTCTGAGATCCCTGGCAGGCGGGCCGTGCGACATGTGTTCATGGAGATGGTTGATCAGGCTGGCAGAATACAAATCATGATGGTAGGTGGTTAGGGTCGGAGACAGGCAAAGGTTTCTTTGATGTGAGAGATTGTCCTGACGTCAGGGAACTTTGCGCTGGACTGCCGTAGGCAAAATGACCTAGTTGGGTGCGGTATCAGAGGAGGGAGAAGTAGCGAATGTTTAAACCTCCAGCTGTGGATGACGCTAATTGTTGATTTCTTTTCGATGTCTTTCACATGTTCCTGTTGAGTTCTGGGAAGTAGGTTCACAGATGTCGTTCAGCGTCTAATATCCTGTCAGCCATTTGGACATTGGATTGGGTGTTTCATTTGGTTGTTCTCGTGGTTTCCGTCGTACTAACTCGAATTTAAGTGGGAGTTCACAGACCAGGTATAGGCAGATGATCATGCGTCAACTAGCATACTTAGGGCAATCCAAGGAGAAGAACGGTGTTCGTAATTTTTGATTTGCCTACCTACTAGTTAGCCGACGCCGATGGTCGAGTGGGTTACGTGCTTGCCTCTCGATCCTAAGATGCTGGGTTCGCTCCCAGGTCGAGGTCGGTGGAAATTTTTACGGATAAGAGAAATTCCCAAAGTGGCGGCTCTTTCGGATGAGTTTAAACCAAGGTCTTGTGTTGATTGTTGCACATTAAAGACCCCTCGAGTGGGGGTGGAAGTCCCCCCTCATAGGCTGAATTCCCAGGTAGGTGTTGAAGGCTTATCCCCTGGCGTTAGTGTTTAGCCCTCGTGTTGCAGAAATAGGCCAATGTTAAAAATCAACAAACAAACAACCTACTAGTTAACTGACCAGGGCCAGTTAATAACCTTCCTCCTCCCTAATTTGTGTTTTTCCCAGGTCAACTCACCCGGACCTGGTCCGCCATCTTGTCTTTGTTTTACATTTTTATTCTAATTTTTGATCTCGTTTCAAATGTACCAAAATAAAATGTGAGTATAAACACCATGTTTGCTTTCATGCATCTTCTTTGGTCCTGGGCCCAACCCCATACCAAGGGCCCTTCAACAAAAATGACAACTATTAAAAGTACATGTTTGCCATCCTTAATAACCATTATATTGCCTTTAAATTTTGTTTGAATTTCGTTTCAAAAGTTCAAAGCATTCTGGTTTAATTCAAGATGGCGACGATAAATTGGAACAGCAAATAATTTTCAAATTTGACAGTAAGGAAAACATGACTACTGCCTCGACGTACGTCCTGTCCCACTGTCTCAACTTACGACCTGTCCCACTGTCTCATCTAAGGACCGTACGACCTGCACCCCTGTTCGTCTTGTGACCTGCACCTGTTTGACTTACAATCGGCACCACTGTTCGACTTAAGACCTGCACCACTGCTCGACTTATGACCTGCACCGCTGTTAGACTTACAACCTGCACCGCTGTTCGACTTACGACCTGCACCGCTGTTTGACTTACGACCTGCACTGCTGTTCGACTTAAGGCCCCTTAACACGCAAAATATGACATCACTAGCAGACAGCTTCGCCACACGTAAGGCCGTGTTGGAGAATAGAAACCGTTTCTATTTCGACCAATGGGGAAGCGAGATTTCCCGGCCAATGGGAAGAGAAATGGAAAAAGCAGACAATCTAGTACTTTTTCGGCCATTTGCGTTTTCGATCGCTAGATGGCGCTGCCAGTGCGGCCAGTATAGCCAATCAGAAAAGAGGTATAACGTTATGCGGACTTTACAATGTGTAGGGTGTTGGCGTAACTTGCATGTAGCGTAGGCGCGTAGCATAGCGAAAACGTGACAGTGTTAAGGCACCTTTACGCCCTGCATTACTGTTTGACTAACGACCTGCACTACTGTTCGACTTATGACCAGCACAACTGTTTGACTTATGACCTGCACTGCTGTTCGACTTACGACCTGCAACGCTGTTCGACTTACGACATGCATTACTGTTCGACTTACGACCTGCACCGCTGTTCGACTTACGACATGCATTACTGTTCGACTTACGACCTGCACCACTGTTCGACTTACGACCTGCACCGCTGTTTGACTTACCACATGCATTACTATTCGACTTACAACCTGCCCCACTGTTCAACTTACGATCAGCACCACTATTCGACTTATGACTGGCACCACTGTATCGACTTGCGACCTGCACCACTGTCTCGACTTACTACCTGTCCCACTCTCGATTTACGACCTGCACCACTGTCTCGACTTACGACCTTCACCACTATCTCGACGTACTACCTGCACCACTGTCTCGACGTACTACCTGCACCACTGTTTACCTTACAACCTGCACCCCTGTTCAACTTACGATCGGCACCACTGTTCGACTTACGATCAGCACCACTATTCGACTTACAACTGGCACAACTGTTCAACTTGCGACCTGCATCACTGTCTCGACTTTCGACCTGTACCACTGTATCAACTTGTGACCTGTCCGACTGTCTCGACTAACAACCTGCACCACTGTTCGACTTACGACCTGCACCACTGTTCGACTTACGACCTGCACCACTGTTCGACTTATGACCTTCACCGCTGTCTCGACTTACGACTGGCACAACTGTTCGACTTACGACCTGATCCACTGTTTGACTTACGACCTGCACCGCTGTTTGATTTACGACTTGCACTTCTGTTCGACTTACGACCTGTCCCACCACCTCGATGTACGTCCTGTCCCACTGTCTCAACTTACGACTTGTCCCACTATCTCGGCTAACGACCTGCACCAGTCTCGACGTACGCCCTGCACCTCTGTTTGACTTACAACCTGCACCACTGTTCGACTTATGACCTGCATTATGTTCGACTTACGACCTGCACCACTGTTCGACTTACGACCTGCACCACTGTTCGACTTACGACCTGCACCCCTGTTCTACTTACGATCTGCACCCCTGTTCTACTTACGATCTGCACCACCATTCGACTTACGATTGGCACAACTGTTCGACTTGCGACCTGCATTACTGTCTTGACTTACGACCTGTCCCACTGTCTCGACTTACGACCTGCACCCCTGTTTGCCTTACGACCTGCACCCTTGTTCGACTTACGATCGGCACCGCTGTTCGACTTACGACCTGCACCACTGTTCGACTTACGACCTGCTCCACTGTTCGACTTACAACCTGCCTTACTGTTCATCTTACAACCTTCACTACTGTTCGACTTACGACCTGCACCCCTGTTCTACTTTTGATCGGCACCACTATTCGACTTCCGACTGGAACAACGGTTCGAATTACGACCTGAACCGCTGTTCGACTTACGACCTTCACCGCTGTTTGAATTATGACCTGCACTACTGTTTGACCTAAGACCTGCATCCTTGTTTGACTTACAACCAGCACCACTGTTCGAATTACGACCTGTTTCCTGTTTGACTTACAACCTGTCCCCTGTTCGACTTACAACCTTTCCCACTGTCTCAACTTACGACCTGTCCCACTGTCTCGGTTTACGAGACTGTCCAACTGTCTCGACTTACAACCTGTCCCCCTGTCTCGACTTACGACCTGTCCCACTGTCTCGACGTATGACCTGTCCCACTGTCTTGACTTATGACCTGTCCAACTGTCTTGACTTATGACCTGTTCCACTGCCTTGACTTACCTCCTGACCCACTGTCTTGACTTGCGACCTGTCCCGTCTTGACATGCGACCTGTCCCGTCTCGACTTGCGACCTGTATCACAGTCTCGACTTGCGACCTGTACTACTGTCTCGACTTGTGACCTGTCCCCTGTCTTGACTTGCGACCTGTCCCATCTTGACTTACGACCTTCACTGCTGTTTGAATTATGACCTGCACTACTGTTTGACCTAAGACCTGCATCCTTGTTTGACTTACAACCAGCACCACTGTTCGAATTACGACCTGTTTCCTGTTTGACTTACGACCTGTCCCCTGTTCGACTTACAACCTTTCCCACTGTCTCAACTTACGACCTGTCCCACTGTCTCGACTTACGAGACTGTCCAACTGTCTCGACTTACAACCTGTCCCACTGTCTCGACTTACGACCTGTCCCACTGTCTCGACGTATGACCTGTCCCACTGTCTTGACTTATAACTTGTCCCACTGTCTTGACTTATGACCTGTTCCACTGTCTTGTTTTATGACCTGTCCTACTGCCTTGACTTACCTCCTGACCCACTGTCTTGACTTGCAACCTGTCTTGACTTGCGACCTGTCCCGTCTTGACATGCGACCTGTCCCGTCTCGACTTGCGACCTGTATCACAGTCTCGACTTGCGACCTGTACCACTGTCTTGACTTGCGATCTGTCCCCTGTCTCAACTTATGACCATTCCCCTGTTTGCCAAATGACCTGTCCCCTGTTCGACTAACGACCTGCACCACTGTTTGACTTACGACCTGCACCACTGCTCAATTTACGACCTGCACCTTTGTTCGACTTACGACCTGTCCCATGCCTCGACTTACATCTGGACCCACTGTCTCGTTTTACGACCTGTCCAACTGTTCGATATATGACCTGCACCATGCAATCCAGGGTATAATAGTTGACAAAGTGTATCGCTTAAAGACAACAGACATCAACGAGTTAAAGCTGCGAATTTTGGACTCTTGGAATGAAATTAATTAAACAGCAATCGACGAGTCAATCACCCACTGGTGTATGCGCCTTAGTGCTTGTATTTTCGCGAAAGTGGCAAACTTTGAACACAAGTTGAAATAGGGAATTTTTGGTGTCCTATTGAAGTACACATGTACCAATTTTCAATAAACTCCATTAAAAAATAACTATTTTATGATTTTTTATAAAGCTGGCTTACGTTTTATTGGCCCATCCTGTAATATCTATTTCCCAGCAATCCAAAAAGCAAATCCAAAATAATGATACCAATTTTCAGGTGGGCTGTCCAAGGCTGAGTCCCACATCAATGCTAGTGCACTTAATTAATAGTATTATGGTAAGTAAAGTGATAGAATCAAGGTCGTATGTATGGGGAAAAATTCTTCGGGATATTTCCCCTCCCTCCTTCTCGAAGTCTAAGAAATTTTACTAATTTTAAACCGATTTTGTACAAAATAAATAAAGCGTGATTTTTCTTAGGTAAAAATGCAATTTCAATTTCACTTAAGTCAATAATGGCTCATAAATGTATAGTCTAGTATTTCACCCCAAGATTCTGGATCATCACATGCCATCCCATTTTGGGAGATAGGGTCTAGAATTTTAGGATGGACTATTTTGGCCATTTACGAATTTATCTTACATTTAAGGGCCATATTATTGGCTCAGGTGAAATAGAAATTGAATTTTTACCTAATAAAAATCGCACTTGTATTGCAGAACCTCCCGTCTGGGAGAAGGGGTGAAGTAATTTTTCCCCAAGTGCAGAGGCATAGCTAGAGATTTTGCCGCCTGTGGCAGCCCATGAGTTTGTCACCCCTCTCAACAATTGAACAAAATTACTAAAGAAAATTTTCATTTTTGAATGACTTAAATCTAATTTAAAATTTAAAAAAAGGTTTTTGGTTCAGAAAAATCATATTCCTAATTGAAAAAAAATGCACTCTTACCTAAGCAAAATCGCCATCTAAAGGCCCCTTCACACTGTAACGTTTTCACTGTTACGCGCCAACGCTATGCTTAAGTTATGCCAACACCATACACATTGTAAAGTCCACGTAACGTTAGAGCTCTTCTCTGATTGGCTATACTGGCCGCACTGGCAGCGCCATCTAGCGATCAAAAACGCAAATGGCCAAAAAAGTACTAGTGTCTGCTTGTTCCATCTCTCTTTGCATTGGCTGGGAAATCTCACTTCCCCGTTGGTCGAAATAGAAACTGTTTCTATTCGCCTACACGGCTCTACGCACCTTTACGTGTGGCGAAGCTGTCTGCTAGTGACAACAAAATTTCGCATAAGGTGCGTAGCGTAGCGAAAACGTGACAGTGTAAAGGAGCTTTTACTGTGAAAAAATCGGATTTTTTCTGTACATAAATTTCAATTTACCCTAGAAAATAACACTGCCTGGCGATAATTTCTGAGCCCTTTGCTATCATATATAATTACGCAGTAGTGCTTATGTGATTATGTCCTCATCTAATGCGTTATGTATAAAGGGACAGGTGCAGAGTAGTTTTTGCTAAATTTAATCATGGTACCTAATGCTGTCAAGCAGAAAGGTAAGCCGATTAGCGAGTTTGATTGGCAATTCACAATCAAGTATTAAACGAATTCGGGCAGAGTTGTAAAGTCAAGGAGAAACCTATTTTACTAACGGAAATATATGTCCAAATAAAAGGTTGACAGAAAGGGATAGGCGGAGTTTAAAGGGAATGGTGAAGAATAACCTCTGCCTATTGACACAGCAGCAAGTAAATTTGCATAACCAGTCAGGTACAAACATTAGGATATGCACTATGAGACGTGAATTGCTCTCTAAGCAACTACAAAGTTGTGTATTCACAAAAAAAACCTTGGTAAAAGCAAACAACAGCATGAAACGTCTATAATTTGCAACAGACCATAGGAACTGGAATATTGAGGACTGGAAAAGTGTCCCTGGTCTAATGAATCACGTTTCACATTGTGTTGCTGTGAAGGACGCCAACGGGTTAAAAGAGATCCACATGAATCACTCGACCCAGACTGCATTACAGCAACTGTTCAGTCTGTTGGCGGCAGCATGATGGTGTGGGAGATGTTTTGCTGGTCTGGACTTGGTTCATTAGTTACAGTGCACAACACAATGAAGGCTGTACACTATTTGGAATTGTTGGACACACATGTTATGGCAACAATGAACGACTTCAATCCAGAAGGCGATGGAATCTTCCAGGATGATAATGCCAGGGTTCACCGAACTAATATTGTCCAGGACTGTTTTGATGAACAGAATGGACGTTTTTTACACATGGATTGGCCACCGCAAAGCCCAGATCTCAATTTAATTGAGAATCTCAGGGATGCTATTGAGCAACTCGACACCGCGGGACCACAACCCCTAAACATTTAACAGAATTTAGTGGAATCAATATGCCATGACTAATGAATGTAGTTTTGAGAGCAAAAGGTGGCCCAACCCGATACTAAGATAAAGGGCTCAGGAATTATAACCAGGCAGTGTATATCAAGAGGAAAATTGGAATTTTCATGGGAAAAATCGGATTAACTGTAAACTTGTTTTTTTTCATGAAAAATACGATTTTTCTAAGAAAAAAATAAGTTTACAGTTACTTCTATTTATTGATCAGTTATTAATTTGTGATAAGTTTTTATTATTATTTATTATTATTAGTCTGTACCTTTGTAGAACTCTTGTTTCTCCAGCATCTACCGTTCATGCAGAAGTATAGTTTTCATCGTTAAACATTTGCAGTGGACATAAGTTCTTCGGCGAGCGACATTCTTTCCTGTCAAAATGGCTACCATTGGCAGTATTCCTCCATTAGATGTGACCAAACCCACATATTGGGACATGTATGTGGAACAGGTCGAGTTCTTCTGTGAGGCAAATGACATTACAACTGAAGCTAAGAAAAGTGCAACCCTCCTAACTGTAATTGGACCATCTGCCTATGCTATCCTAAAGTCCCTTATTACACCAGTTCCACTATCTCAGAAAACCTTCAATGAGTTGACACAAGCACTCAAGAATCATGTCATGCCGCAGACATCCATTATTTACCGACATTTCTTTTTCCACAAGCGAGTGCAAGCTAAGGAGGAGTCAGTTACAAACTACATTACGGAGTTGCGTCGCCTAGCAGAAGTTTGTGGGTTTGATGCTACCCTCTCAGAGCGCCTCCGGGACCAACTTGTGTGCGGATTACGAGACGATGCTATTCAACGCCGTCTATTGTCGGAAACTGCCTTATCCTATGACAAAGCAGTGAAGAAAGCGCTTGCTGGAGAAGCCGCCTCCAGCCAAGTCAAAGTGCTACAGGCTCAGAAGACATCCGACAATGCTTCTAGCAGTCATTATATTTAGCATTCGAAACCGGCAAGGAAGCTAAATTTAAAAACGTCATCTACTACTTTGTCACACGTGTAACAAGAAGGGGCATATAGCTAAGGTTTGCCGAAGCAAGTCTACACCAGTTCTGAGCTGGGATCCCGTCAATTCGGCGCATAGCAATTCGGCGCATGACAATTCGGCATAGACAATTCGGCGTACACCAATTCGTCGTATGTGA
>JAQGBW010002117.1:0-21381 GCA_034698625.1 Julus scanicus
CCCCCCCCTCACATGCCAGCAGATCCCCACCCCTCTTTTGAGGACGCCCTTATTTAATGTGCTGTGTGCTAGGATTTATCCAAGTTATTTGGAAGATTAGATTATGATAGATTTCGGCATTAAGAATATATTAATGCACGTTAAGTTTTTCCTTAAGACGATGAACAATCCCACAGGTGGTTTGTCACAACTGATGAAAACCTTGTTCCCTCAAAAGAGCCAAGCCACAAATAAATGAAATTCCGCGCTTTGCTAATTAAGGCGTGTGTCTGCTGACAAAAATGCGTGGATCTTTAATTAATTTTGCCGAATGAAGAGGAATGGCAACCCAATATCTGCGCTAGAAATCAGGGTTTCGAGTAAAAGCACGTCAGGAATTCGGGTGTTTCGAAACTCATTGTGATGAAGAAATGACTTTCCTTCCTTTCCCATATTCGGTTTTAGTACACATTCCAAGGTGGCATAGACTGTTTTTATTCGGGATTTTTTTTATCGAAATCAATCCAGGTTTAGTATCTGAGAGTCTAGCTGCCGTCGTCTTTGATTAAAATCAATAAAATGTCTCGATAATTTTTATTTGCAGGAGCACGCTGTGAATGGTGATCACCTCTGGATTTCCACTAGTGCCTCAGGGGACCTTTGTTTAGGGGAACCTAGCAATTGCTCAGTAAGTAAAACTAAATTTTCAGACGGTATGAAATTTATTTCTGATTTTAAATAAAAGCAGCTTTTGTGATTGAAGCTAAAACTTTACTAAAAGTATAGCCAGTTGCGTAGCAAGGGGGGAAGAAGGGGGAAGCCAACCCGTGAGCCGGTGGCTAGGGGAGCCTATGGGGTGCCCAAAGTATTAAAATGGTTTTCTTGGATTATATATTAATATCATTTATGTTGAAACTTTTTTAGGACACTTATTTACATACTAGTGGAGAATGAGAGGGGGTGGGGGAGACGGCGCAAATTTGGGTAGTGGAGGTTGGGGTGGAAGGGCGTAAACGTGGGTAGTGGAGAATAGGGGAGGCCCAAATTTGAGTGGTGGAGGACGGATGGAAGGAGGAGAGGCGCAAATTTGGTTTGTGCAGGTTGGGGGGCGCAAATTTGGGTAGTGGAGGATGGGGAGGCCCAAATTTGGCTAGTGCTGGACGGATGGAAGGAGGGGAGACGCAAATTTGGGTAGTGGAAGTTGGGAAGTGTGTAAATTTGGGTAGTGGAGGATGGGGGCGAATGGTGCAAATTTGGGTAGTGGAGGATGGGGAGGGGAGGCACAAATTTGGCTAGTGCTGGACGGATGGAAGGAGGGGAGACACAAATTTGGGTAGTGCTGGTTGGGGAGGCGCAAATTTGGGTAGTGGATGTTGTGGTGAAAAGCGTAAATTTGAGTAGTTTAAGTTGGGAAGGGTGTAAATTTGGGTAGTGGAGGATGGGGGCGAATGGCGTAAATTTGCGTAGTGGAGGATATGGGGGAGACCCAAATTCGGGTAGTGGAGGATGGATGGAATTAGAGAAGGTGCAAATTCGGGTAATGCAGGATGGATGGAATTAGAGGAGGCGCAAATTCGGGTAGTGGATGATGGATGGAATTAGAGGAGGCGCAAATTTGGGTAGTGGAGGACGGATGGAAGGAAGGGAGGCGCAAATTTGGGTAGTGCAGCTTGGGGGGGTTGGACGCAAATTCGGATAGTGGAGGTTGGGGTAAGGGCGTAAATTTGGGTAGTACAGGTTGGGGGAACCGCAAATTAGTTTGTTATACCCTGGGCGCCAAATATCCTTGCTACGCCACTGTGACCATTGTGCCGTGACAATTTTAGATGTAGTTAAGTGTGCTGTGAGCAGAAAGTTTTAAAACTTCTTAAGCACTGTAATGCAAAAAATTTCAAAAATTACATTGTACCTGCTTAATTTCTGCCAACTAACAGAAATCTCATATTGTTACAATAAAGTTTATAATGAAAATGTTTTTATTTTTACCAAAATTTCGATTTTTGATTTCAGAAGCAGGGACAAAGAGTGAAATGTGCTGCTTGTAAACTGATATTGCATAGAGAATGCGTGAGCCTAGCAGCAGATCGTGTAAGTAGCCCCTTGGTCACTTAAGTAAATTATAGCTTCGTCCACTTGACAACCGTCTGGTTGCCAATGTTAGTTAATTGTACACGAAAAGCTAATTAACATTTTAAGGGCACTCCAACTACCTCGACTTCATCGGATAGACTTTTTAAAATGATAAAGTGTGCACACAACCCCTTTTCGGTAATTATTAAGCCCATACTTTGCGAATTAATCAATGTCTGCAACCTTATATGTCCTCTGTTCGACTCTCATCTAGTTTCCCATTCGATCTGGCAAACTAATACTGCACTTACAAAATACAATTAGGCTTAAATTTCCAATAGCCACTTTTTTGGTAATTATTGTCGATTGAAACAAACGCTTTCTCAGAACTTTGTGGTCAGATTTTTTAGTTCGTTCTTTCGGATGACGTAGAGCTTACGTTGTATTTTGAAGATACTTTTCATTAACTATTATTAGTTTTGTATTTCGTGATGACTACAGTGAAACCTTGATTATTCGAGTTAATGTGTAGGCTACCGAGTATTTTTCCCACAAGCTTTAGTTTATGACTAAATACAATTTTTAGTTGCAACATTGCAAATTGGGGTGACATCACCTTGGCATTTTCTTAATATCTCACTAAAATACAGCCCTACAATTCTATGGTAACGTCATCTACAAGTGCTTTTCAGTCACTCGCAACAAGGGGCCTCACATATACCTTCCTTCTGTTTATACTAGGATACACCTACCTTTTAATCTAATCATAACTAAATGTATTGGAAAACAAACTCATGCGTGAGATTTTAATGAGAACTTTTACTAAGTGTTTTTTTATCAGTCCAGACTCTTCATTATAGTCGCTTTGAATGGATTATAGAAATTAACATCGGAATGGCTTGTATTCAAAGTTTGTTTAGCTAGCATCCAACTTGTTTTTTCACCTACAGGGTAGCCACAAAAAGGAGGAAGCGTTTTCATAAATTTGTAACTTTTTTTAGTTTTTTAATCAAAGCAAATCCAATTTTGCACAAATATAGGCAACAAACGTGCAAACAAAACAGCTATTTCAATTTTTGGGCCATTCGGCAATTCACGAGTCAATTACTGTTCGATCGAGTTCATCCCGAGTGACCAGAATTTGGTGTTTTTAACTCTTTGACATCACGAATCTTTGTTCGGTACACTTTTTGCACCAAATTCCCCCAGATACACGGTATTTTCGGACTTGTTTGTGTTCCGGCAAGATGGTGCACCGGCACACACCGGTCGAGAAACTTCTCCAACGAGAGACTCCTGCTTTTATACCACCTACTTTTTGGCCACCTAAGAACCCCGTTGATTATTCTATCTGGATAAATGGGAATTAAGATTGTCCCTAATATCCTTATTTATTTTGTTTTAAAAAAAATAGTGACTTATTGTCACTTCTACTAAATTATTACAAATGCTTGTTTCGTGGTGACTTTTCGCAATCAAAGGAAACTTATCAAAATCGATAAATTTGTTTTATTAAACTTTGTGACAAATTGTTTCTTCGGTGCTTCTAGCATGTATAATTTCTTCTCGGCATTTGTGCTTTTTGATTTCTGTTAATTTGCAATGCGTCTGGGAATTGAAACGTGAAATGGCATAAATCCTTCTGGTAAATCTTATGACAGAAGGAAGATATCGATCACATTTTCGACATCTTTCAAACCTCTTTTAGTGCACGTACATTTATGCATCCAGTAACTTCAGCTAAGACGGCCCCAAAGTACATAAACAATAGCTCATTGTCTGCCTGTTTTTAATTTGTTTGATAAATCATTGTTAGGAAGTTCTCTCGAGACGTCTGTTTCAGTACATTCATTCTGTATTTTTGTAATGAATTTCAAAATATCAAGCTGTTTATTATGCGCTTTTCTAGTCTGTGCTGATGAATAGAGTACAGTTCTTGATATAGATTATAAAGACGTCATGGGATGCTATTGTCTCTCTCTCTCTTGCACGAATTATTTGCATTTTTCACGACTAACTGATTGCCGAATCGATTTTTTTCAATTCGTATATGGGTTTTTATTAATATCAAATGCATCATATGATATACACCTACTATTCTTCTTAAAATATGGTGGAAAAGGTTGGAAATGTTTTGATTGTCCATGAAATAATTATGAATTTTCACAAATTAGTGTATGATTAAAAGACAAATGGTAGTTCTTACAAGTGTCATGCTTGTGATGACAAATTTGAATTTGAGCTGTATTTCAAATCTTGATTAAATTAACGTTAATTTTGTAATTTTTTATGATTTATTGCAGATAGGAATGGGAACTCCTAGTCCAAATCAGTGCAAACCAACATTCCATGATGTAGGAATTCGACAGTATAGAGAGGTATGTCAGTGTACAAATTACTGTATATTCTGTATTTTTTTTGCTAAATATCGTGATAATTCAAAATTTCCTCTTTTTTCAGCAAACTAAGATGGAACACCACTGGGTCCATAGAAAAAACCAGAAAGGGAAATGCAAAAGATGTTATAAGGTGAATATATGAAAAATAATTGTTTAAGGTATTCATTACTTTGTGACTTTTACCCCCGTACCACAGTTGCTCGAATCTCACGAGCTTGAGACTGAGCTGTCTCTCAAGTCTCAGATGCATACCATAGCTTCATAGAAAAATTGCCAAGACGAGCTCACAAGAAACGCACTCAAGCTTTAGCTTAAGCTTGAGTTGCAATTTGTTGAGCAACCGTGGTACGGGCCGTAATGATTGAGGTGAACATTTTTGTATGAGTTCGAAGTGTTTGTACATTTTTAAATCTGCTGAGAAAACTAGAAAATGTTACATTTTTCTACGTCCTTCAAATAATCGTTAAAATAGGAAACATTTGAACCAATAATGGTTAGAATGATACATTATTTAACGTTTCAACAAATTGTAAGGTATTGACATTTGCAAGCTGGTGTAAATTAAGACGGAAATAGTTTATTCTAAGTTTGTGTACTCGACTGTAGGCTATAAAATGTCTTTAAATAGACTAGTTTAACTGTTGGTAATGAAAATAAAGTGTGAGAGAACCAATTCCCAAGATGCGTTCAGCTAAAAGACGTAACAGCACCGAAATGCGTCTTTACCGAATTCATTAAGCGCAGACCTGATCGACAAATAAAATGCAATTGATGCTGATGAAAACGAAGGGCCAATTTTATTTGCCAGCTTGCTTTTTCTTGTTAAACATATACGAAGGGAAAAACAAACATAAACAATGAGACGAAAACCTTTGTAACACCTTTCGTCAAGCTTAATCGCAACAAATCACGTGTTCGAAATCTTCGTTTGTTTTTTATTAGATGTACATGTTTTTAAGTTCTTGGCATTGAACCTCTAGCTGTGCACTCCTCAATTAATTGCATTTTTAAATTAATATAAGAGGCCATTCAAAAATGACGTCCCCGAGATTCGTTCAAAAATTGTCTCTGTCCGCACTGTGTAAATTCCACGACATTTTTCCAAAGTTTTCTTATTAACGGAAATTTCCTGACCTGCAATAGATATTCCAGCATAAAATTGGTGTTTAAACACAAATTTAGACATAATTCCGACTTCCCGAGGTTTTAAAAAACTAAGTACATTTGGGACTATAGTGACACATTTCTTCTGGTGTCTATGTCCCCTTTCACTGATCTTTGAAACTTAATTAAACAGAAAATCCAAAAACTGAAAAATACCATCATTAGGGGACGTCCATAATGGCTTCCAACTCCCTCCTCCCTGTCCACATGGTGTCCACATGCCAGCAGACCTCCCCTCCTCCTACCCCCCTGTTGAGGACGTCCTTTTTAATGGTCCCTTTAAAATCCCAATATAGATCAAAAATCCCTCATTAAATTTTCCCTCTTACTCCCTCGGATTGATAACCTGGATTTCTTGATGCATACTGGAATTGATTATGTATTACTCCTTTGTATTCTATTGTGATATTTTCCTCCATCGACATACAGAATAGTAACTAACCATTGTTTCTACTTTTCCATTTAATTACAAAATCTAGTTGCGTCTTCTGTTTTCTTTTTTGTTCATTACATTGTCAATTTTTTTATATATAACATGCTTTCTTGTGTGGCATTGACAGGTCTTAATAATGTCGTTTTTTGTTATCTTTGACCGAACGCTCTCGGCTCTTCAAGAAAGAATCATTTTCTGCAGAAATAATTCCGAGTGTACAGGTTCAACCTTATATAAACGTTTTTTTCTGGGTAATAGCCCTTCATTATATTGTAATAACCTGTTGTGAGATCTCTAGTTTTCTTGGGTTCAACAGGAACATCCTTTCACTAGCCAGCTATATATCTAGTAAATCATGTTTATTGGATTTGGCCCATGAACAGTGTTCTAGTCTTTGACTAAAATGACCCCCGAGGGTGTCTGTCCTGTTCGTTTGTTTTCTAAGCTTGTTATCACATCAATTAGTGCACTCCTTCTTCTAATCTTGTGTATTGGAGTGTAATAAGCTACGAGCAAAAACTGCTTGTCAACATTGATTTTCTTTAGTTGGCCAACTCTCATATGGCAAGAAGACAATTTTTCTGCTTTTGGAATCGTGCCACCGAGAAATTAAGTCTTTTGTTCCTTCCATTCTTCATTCATTAGATATAAATCCGATTTATTTTTCTGCAAATATCTCGTTTTGGTTTCTGTACAAGTTCTGTCTTTTTGGTTTGTGAACAATGTTTTTAACAAAGTTTACAAGTGATCGGAATTCCTATTTGTTATATTAATCCCATTTATTATATTTCAGTCCTTCCAATCGAAACTGTCTTTTGGCAGTAGCAAAGTAAGTGGCTGTTTAAAAATAAAATAATTTTCGCGAATTTATGCACCGCAATTTGAGTGCTAAAATTTGAAACAATGTTTAATTGTAGGAAATAGTAGCTGTGATTTGTACTTGGTGTAAAACCGCATACCACAATAAGGAGCCTTGTTTTACAAAAGAGTGCTATAAAGAAGGTTGTTCGATGGGAATCCATGCCGATATCATTATCCCGCCTTCGTGGATAATTAAACTCCCCAGAAAAGGTTCCTTCAAATCGTCCATTCGAAAATCGCCAAAGAAGAGATCTGCCTCGAAGAAAAAACCTAAAAAAGAGGTCAGCATGAATTATCAGGGACCTAAACTCCCCAAATCACATGTTGCGTCTATTGTATGTACCGTTCGTAACCTCGTATATAATACCTCATAACACAATTTTTGGATTCGTAGTCATAATAAGGGTTTAACTTTCAAACTAACCATTTTGCTCGTAATTATTTTTAGGACAATCAGAGAACTTTTGTAATAAAACCAATCCCATCTGCCAGTAATAAACCCGTTCTTGTGTTCATTAATCCAAAAAGCGGTGGAAATCAAGGCGCAAAACTTATGCAGAAATTTCAGTGGCTTCTCAATCCGAGGCAGGTTTTTGATCTTTCCCAAGGTGGACCAAATGCAGGGTAATTTAACAACACATATCATATTATACAACATTTTCTCACTGTCAATAAAAATATGTATTCATGCACTATTGTCTATTTGTTTAGGTTGGAATTGTACAAAAAGGTCCCGAATTTAAGGGTCCTAGCATGTGGGGGTGATGGAACGGCAGGATGGGTGCTTTCGGTGCTGGACGCTATCGGCATTTCTCCTGCTCCTCCAATAGCTGTGCTACCTTTGGGAACAGGAAACGATTTGGCAAGAGCATTAGGATGGGGTGGTGTAAATATAATTTTATAAATTAAAACCATTTATTTTTATTTTTAACATGAAGATAGCTAAGTCTCGATTTTTTTAGGGATATACCGATGAACCAATATCCAAAATCCTCACTAATGTAGCAGAAGGTGAAATAACTCAGTTGGACAGGTAAGCGTAAATATAAATTTTTGTTTGCTATTTTTTATTTTTTTATAAATATGTTTCAAGAGTGTTTTTTTTTTACATAATAGGTGGGACTTAAGAGTTGAAAAGCATCCATATCCTGACCCTACAAACTACGAAGAAGGAAAATCCAAGCTCCCTTTAGATGTAGTTAATAATTATTTTAGTTTAGGAGCCGATGCCTATATTGCGTTAGAATTTCATGAAGCGAGAGGTTGGTAATAATACCATTTTTAATTTTAAGTTCTCTAATGTTTTGTCTTAACAAATTAACACAACTGCTGACGTTATATTACTTCATTTTTAGAGGCACATCCTGAGAAGTTTAATAGTCGGCTTAAGAATAAGATGTTTTATGGACAGGTTTGATAACTTTAATCGGCTAACTCCTTCATTTATTATTAAGCCCAGTTTTAATATATTTACATGATGGCCGCTTTGTTTCAGGCTGGTGGTAAAGATTTATTGCAGAGAAAATGGAAAGATTTGTCTGGATATGTAACGTTGGAGTGTGATGGGAAAGATTTAACTCCTAAACTCAAAGAATTGAAAGTTCACGCCATTCTCTTCCTTAATATTCCTAGGTATTAAACTTGAAATAAGTTGACCTGTTCACAAAGCCACATTGATTTCAGTGTTATTTCTTGTATTTTGCATTTCGTTCAGTTACGGTGGCGGAACACATCCATGGAATCCTCAAAGCTCTGGTTTTGATCCGCAAAGGACCCATGATGGATTAATAGAAGTGATAGGTTTAACCACATATCAACTGGTAAGTTTCATGCACATCGTACGTTCTTTTTTTTTTTTTGGCAACAAAACTAATCTAGCGAATTTGTTAATGCTTTTTTGTAGGCCATTTTGCAGGCCGGGGGTCATGGAACATGTTTAGCGCAGTGCCGGCATGCCAAATTGGCCACGACTCGAACCATTCCTATGCAAGTTGATGGGGAACCTTGCAAATTGGCTCCTTCGGTGATCGAGCTTCAACTACGCAACCGAGTTAACATGGTAGCAAAGTCAAAGGTAACACGCACTCTTTTCGTTAGAATTATAATGCACCGCTAGTTAGCCGTTTCTCTCTCCGTAATGATACCGATTTTCACTTTTAATACAAATCTTTTATTGCTGCAATGCTAATTTATTCCTTTCTAATTCTTTTTGTCGTAAATAGAGGCATGGTGGATATAATAACCCGTAAGTATGTTTAATTACTATGAACGTAATCGTAATAGTCTTTTCGTTAAGTCACTTCTGCATCTTAGAGGCCTTTTAACATTTTTAGTTTTTGCGCTTCTCAATTGCAATTCTGCTAACTTGAAGAAAAATTTAAATTTACAAATTAAGTTTTGAAAAATTATTGGATGTTGTTTTGGTTGCCATATATTTTATTTTAGCATGATCTAACATAAACATGCTGAATAATATTGCACAAGATTGTTTTTATAGTTATAATGAATTTTGGATATTTGTGATTTTAAGTTGACTCATGAGTTTTTTCTAGTATTGGTATATTTTTAAAAAGTGGATTAAAATTATTATAGGTCCGCCTCGTTTGAGAAGCTAAAATTCAATGTTGTACGGATTAGTATGGGAGATTACTTGAATTATCATTACAACAAAGAAAAATTACTGGAATGCTGTAAGACATTTACAATAATCTGTGAAATTAACCAATTATATGTAAATACTGCATTCAATTTGCAATTTTTATTAATTTTAAAGCATTTTATATTGGTTACTTGACAAAATCTAAACATCTGGTGTGATATCCTTGCAGCCAAACAATATGTTTGTTACCTTACCGTGCCACAAAATGCTGATCTTGAGTATGTACGGAGTCTCATAAATACTAATATTGAGGTTTGTGATCATAATTTTATTGGTAAGATTTACCTGAAATGAATTTTCTGTCACGTTTTAATTTAAAAACGTTTGGTTTCAGTCTTCTGGTAGTTCAGCAGAGACAGGAAATGAAGGTGTGCTCTCCAAACAAAGCCCGGAGTGGTGCTTTCTCGATTGTACGTTTTTGGTTTCTTTAAATGTATTCAAAGGTTGTAAATAGTTATATAAGTGAGAGTACAAATAATTAACTAAGAAACGCTGAAGGTCCATTAAAAAAAATGATAGCTTTTAATTAAGTTACTGGCGTGCTTGGAATTCGAGTGTTTGACTTTCTTGTGTATGATTTGTAAATTTTGTTGTTATTTTTCACAGCCATCACAGCTGACCGCTGCTTTAGAATCGATAAAGCGCAAGAAAACCTTCATTACATAACCGACATATCAGCGGATGATTTATTCATCTTGGATCCTGAGCTTGGTGTCGGAAGCAATACGAATTCACCAGAAAGTCAAGACACTGAATCTCTAAGCAAAGAACAGGATAATGCTCCCTTGCCCGTCGATGAACAGCCAGAAAATGGTACTGCAGATGCATTTCCCACAAATGTCGAATTGACAAGACAGAAAGCTGTGCCAAAAAGAAATGGAGAAAATAAAAAGAATGTACAAAGTCCTACGTTATCCGATACTCCGAAGGCTTTCAGGCCTAAAACGCCCGTTTGTCGAACCACTATGCTGAAATCGTTACACGATGCCAGGTAAGAAGATGCAGTTATTATTTAAATTCAGGTTTTCTTCTCCAACTTCATATATGCTTTAAAATTCCGAAAGGGGAAATGCCACCTCTCTACCATTATGGCATTTATTTGTTGACCGTTGCTCATAACATAAAATTTTACATAGCTTTTTTCATTATACTACTGAATTTTAAACTTCAGTTGATTTCTTAATTGTTTCTCGCATTCCTTTTTGATTCTTCACAATATTTTATACATTATGGCATAGGGTTTACCCTAATATTGTCCCTTCGTTAATTCAGTATCCACGTTAAAGAGTTAGGACCAGGAATATACGATCCCAGGTAAGGCAGGACAAGATATGATCGAACAGTTCTTTTGAATCAATGATAACGTTGTACCAGTTTTGTCGTTGATGCATGTCCCTTTTACCTGATAATTGTGGTTGGACATCTTGATATGTTTTGTATTTTATCTATTAAATATTTTGTCTTCTTTTTACGAAGTACTTGCTATTTCCAATTTTGCAATGGCAGTTTTCTCTCGATGTTTGGTTATGTTGATATGTTTCTTGATGTATATTAACATTTTACAAATCTGTTAGAAAGTTAAAGCTACAATTTCAAAAATGACATCTATGATAGATGTAATTATTGTTTGAACTATTTCTATCAAGACTTATACAAATTAAATATTCAGGAAAAAATGATTTGAATGAATTTTTTTTTTGAGATTTTAGCTTTGCTGGTGTTGGTTTTTAAATTCCGTGTCTCGAACGAAATGTCTATGTATACGAATATTTTTATAAAATCATATTTTTGCTAAATGTATTTTTATGCTTTTAATGTGCTAATGCAATACCGTTTTTTGCAATTTTCACGCTGCACTATTACTTACTCTATGCTCTTATTTTGACGTGTTAATTCTTAGATAAATTTCTTTACTTTTTCAGCCATCTTTTGGAGAAGAACTCCGAAGGTAAATACTTTAACAAATATTTGAAATCTGTTGTTTGTGAAACCTTTAGTTTAAATTGTTTTTTAATTGTTTCGATAGAAATCATTAAAGCGGCGAAACTGGGAGACCTAGATAAGGTATGTTGCATATTTTTAATTTGTCCTGGATTACGAAAATAAATTAACTCGATTAAAGTTTAACTTTCTGTATTTCAGCTGAAAGATTCTCATAATAAAGGTTTTAGCCTTTTATCCATTGATCAATATGGAATGACAGCTTTACACCATGCTGCTCAGTATGGTCACAAGGAAATTGTAAGCTACCTCATTGCAAGTGGTGAGTATTGTTTTCGAAAACTGGGGACTAAATACAACTTTCGGATATTTTCTTCGGTATTAGTTGACTATTATTTTTTTTTCGCCCAGCAACGACATCTATATTGAATATAAGGGATAATGAAACGTAAGTGATAAACACTAATACTAGTTCTCTTGTTTGTCCACAATACTTAACTATTAGGTTAGTAGAGTAATTATTTTATTTTTTTCATTTCAAACAGAGGTCAGACTGCTCTCCATAAAGCTGCCAGTTTCAAGCGACGGACAATCTGTTGTATGTTGGTAAACGCTGGTGCTTCCTTAACACTAACTGATTATCAGGTATGCCTTTCATATGTTTATAATGTTTCATGTTTCATGTGTGGTAATAACACGTCCTTTTTAGCCATAGTTGTGTTTGGGCCCTTAAACCCTACCAAACCAATCCAAGCAATTGAACAGACGCTGAGCTAACATTCTATGAAAATAACTTTTTGAAGGGATGACATTGGACTCTCTGCCTTCAGCTCTTTCTATTGTTTAGAAAACACCATTTTTGGTGGGTTTTACCATGGTCAACTAATTAATCGACGGTTAAATTTTCATTCGATTGTTTGGGCCCTTTTTAGCCATAGTTGCCATTGGGCCCTTAAACACTACCAAGCCAAACCAAACAATGTAATGGCCACTGAACGAAAAATCCATGAAATTCACATTTTGAAGGGACCCCTTGTTTGAACCTGCAAGATTAATCCACTGATGTTTGGACCTTTTTTAGCCATAGTTTCTTTTGGGCCCTTAAACACTACCAAGCCAAACCAAACAACGTAATGGCCACTGAACGAAAATTCCATGAAAATCACCTTTTGAAGGGATGACATTGGGCCCTTTGCTTGAACCTGCTGGATTAACCCACTATGATTTTTTACCCTTTATAACCATAGTTGCCTTTGGGCCCTAATGCTCGAATTTGTATTCACAGGGTATGACACCCAGGCAATATGCAATGAGAGCTCAGGATGAAGAATTGGCAGAATATTTAGCAAGTGAGTACTATTTGTTTTCAGTTCCAAATATGTATCTAGAATTTCTACTCGAAATTCTATGCGAGGTGTATCTATAAAAACACTTGTTAATTCAGCAACTGTTATTTTTTTAGGCCAGGAGCTTCACATGGTAATTGCCAAAAATCAGGAAACAACTGTGTGATGGTAATATACTATTGCAATATTGGGATTTCAATTACACTTTGTTGCGCAAGATCGCTGAAACAAGCCATCATTCCATTGGAACTGCAAAGAAGAAGTTAAATGGTACTCATTGGAGTAAAACTCGGCCTGTGACACGTGATCTGATGCAACTTCCTGCAGGTTAGGTTTATGGTATTTCTGGTATCCAAACATCCAGATAAGTGTCATGCCTGATTTTTAAAATGACAGGAAATAGGTGAGTGCTTTTTAAAAAAAACATCTTAAATATAAGTAAAGGAAACTAGTTGAAACACTATGCTATCGATCGTATTGTTTTTACTTTAAAATTCTTTTTCCTTTTTCAAGAATTTCCAATTTTTCCTATACAAATGGTTGCTTATAGTATAAGAAGATATATTTACATGAACCCAATGTCACAATACATGTTAAATGAATGGCAATGAACTGTGCGAATTACTACTAAAAAAAGCACATATTTTAATATTCTCTACACTGTTAATTCATATTAGCATTAATTATAATGCATATTTTAATGACAGTTTTATTCGTAACTCACAACAATGGAAATTGTTTTTTTTTAAATATGAGAAAACGTCTAACAAACATTTGTTCAAAATTAATTATTTGGATGTTTAACGTATTGATTTGCAAATCAAAATCAATGTAAGAAACATTTGATCGCCCCAAATGTTTCTTACTTTGTTTTTGATCGTGAAAGAGTTCGTGGAATTTCGTTGCCAGACTTATTTATACAAAATGATAACAAGAAAAGCTTTTTGAAAAGTTTGCAGAGTTTCACAATAGTGTTTTGAATTTGACATGAAGTTAGTTAGCTTAATTCCATCCTTCATTTGCAATATCATATTTTAATGTTTTTGATCTTTATATCTTAGGTCATATATGTTATCACATTTTGGGGGGGGATAGGGTCCAGAATTTTGGGGTGGACTATTTTGGTGTAAATTTTCAGGGACCGGCAGAGTCTAGAATTGGCCCGGATGAAATAGAAATTGCATTTTTATCTAAGAAAAATCGCCCCTTTAATGCAGACAAATTGCAGAAAAGTGCTTTTAATGCATTTCTAAAACATAAAATCCCACTTTTAATGCAAAAGTACCGTTCCCCTTTTAAATTTTACCGATTCGGTTTGAAATTTGTAAAATTTCTTAGATTTCGGGAAGGGAGGTTCTAAACCTATTGTTCCCCCTCATATATACAGAATTGATTTAGAACAGGTCTTATAAATAATGTGCACACAAAATAAGTTTGAATATCGAACTTATAAAAATGTTGATGAAAAATTATTCAAGATTTCAACATTTGAACGTCTCTAGATTTCTACGAGTTCGACAGTATAATAATATTTACAAAATTCATAAAAAAATTGATATTGCAATAGAGGATGTAATTATTTGTTACTTTCGTGTGTCAGTTTCAACAATATGGGAGTTTCTTATTAATACTTTGGCTGATTTTAAAAATTTGCACCCAGCAATAACTTTTTATGATAAAAATGCACCGCTTATATTTGAAGCTTTTGCATTTCGTTCCACTTAATTCTCAATTCCATTATTTAAATTATTTTTCTCACTAATCGATCATTTGGTCACAAATTTAAATTATCTCTTAGCAAAATGATGTGTGCTTCATATTTCATCCTGTCAAATGAAACATTTTAAAAAAATTACTTTCATTAATTTATTATTCGTACATAATTTTCCTCTTTGTATCTGGGGTACCACTCTTCTTCTCCGTTACCATTTTTTGCATAATTTTACGACTAGATCTTCAGTATAGTTATTATCTATAGTATATACCTAATAAGAGATTTGTTTATTATCTTAATTATTTGTGCTGTGCACAAAATACGTATCTGGTATTTGTTGATTAGATCTATAGAAGATCTATCTATCACAGTATAGATTTTGCTCATAGTTAGATAGATTTTAAGTAAGCGTTTTCAAATTTCAAAATAAGATTATCCAACAAAAAAATCTAGTTTTCAACTAAATTTCATTTTCAGCCATTAGATATTACTAGATTAATTACAAAAATTGATGAAATGGTGCTGCCATAAGTATGTTGGATTAAAGAAAGCATGACTAAAAGGGCCATTCAAAAAGGATGTCCTCAGGAGGATGTGGGGTCTGCTGGCATGTGGACAGGAGTAGGGGGTCAATTTTTGAAGGAATTTCGGGGACGCATCCTGTTTGAATGGCCCCTAACTGAAGTTTGGGTTTTTCTTCCCTTTTATTTTAATTCTCACGAACGCCACATTTGAAAATTGAGCCATTTCATTATTTCTATAGAATTCGATATCTTTAATTTTGCTAATTAAGGAAACAAAGTATTAACAACCAATTAATGCATAATAATTTCCATGAACTTTGTAGATTTGCTCAACGATTAATTACCATTGCTTTATGCTACCTGCTTTAGATTAAATGTGAATTTATTTAATACTTTTATGAAATGCAAAATATAGCTTAATGACTGTTAACATTAATTTATTGATCAACATTGCATGAATTCAGCCTAATAGAATTTTAAATCGTTTTGAAAATAAAACGTGTGACTAGACCTGAACTAATCGGTCTACACCTTAGTGCCTCGATCCTACTCTCTTTACAGCCATTGCATTTACATTATACTAAAATAGGACATTATTCCTAAATCTTTTTATGCCCTAAATGGAAAATTGCGTAGTGTAAACCATTGTAGTTCACCAAAGTTTCATGCAATTAATGAGCAGTTTATAATGAGCCAACAACAGCGCTGCCACTTTAATATTTTTTATTAAATTGTTTAATTAAGGCTTAATTAATGCATGCGTTCCAGTTTTACAGGCTAAGCTAAAAATCCATAAACATAGGAAAGCTATGTTATAATTAAACAAAAAAACTAACTTGTTTGAGAATGTTCGAAACAAAGTAAACTTTGAGTCTATATATTTTCAAATAAAATCGCTTAACTAATATATCGTTACAATGTCAGGAACATGTATAAAACCCGGTCCACACCAGCGAAAGCACGGAGCAAAAGCAGAAAACACGGAAACACGAAACATGAAAACATAAAACACGAAAACATGCTTCCTGAAACAGAGGTGTAAATACTAAAAAAAGCAGAAAGAAGGAGCAAAAGGCTTGAAATGATGAGCGAATACCTTGATCGCTCAAACCACGATGAGATCAAAAGAAAGCGTTTTCAGGTCATGGGGCTTGTACCAAGGGATGTGTACTGAAAAACATGGTTTTGCAAAATGTTTTCAAAAACTCTGCTTTTGCTTTGGGTGTAGTCTGGACCCACCTTTAGAAGTTTGCTGAAACATTGGGACGGAAACTTGGTAAGCAAACTTTTATCGAAAACCTTGCTTTTTTGCTCCGTGCTTTCGTTGGTGTGGACTAAGCTTCAAAACCGACATGCGATACCTAAAACATTGATACTTTCGTGCGTTAATGATTTGTTTGTACAAACACTAGATTAACTTTCTATGTTTTGGACCTTTTTACTCACACTGTATTTATAATAAGACATAAATCCTTATGTCTTGAATGTTACTAATCTTCTGAAATGCTTTGGCTTATGATAAACAGCCTTTTCAGTTTCTGTACATTATTGAGTTAACTATAATGTGCCTCAAATTGTATTTGCATTGCCAAAAATAGTAGACAGAGAGCAAAAGAAATACAGCAGATCTCCACTTTACCATTAATGCAAAGAAATAATTGCTCAAAATTTATTGCGGAAAATGTTCAGCGAATACTACAACTGTTATCTTTTTCCCGGTAATGTTATAAAGAAAATAATACCTGCAATAATTAAAAAACGTCACGTAGATTTCATGTTTTAGCAAACAAGTATATTTACAGAAATAATTTTTGTCTCCAAACTTCATAAATTGAGAAGTATAATTTTTTTCTCCAAATATGTTCATTTTTAACAAGCGTATCGGTTCAAATACTGCCATTGCAGAAATTCTCTTTATTACATTTAAAAGCAATTTCAATTAATTTTAAAAGCTTAGTTATTTATATTTGTCCATTTAGATTACGGTACACATTTCCATTTGTAATGCCGGGTCCACACCAATGAAAGTACTGAGCAAAAGCAGAAAACACGGAAACACGAAACATGAAAACATGCTTTCAGGAGCAGAGGTAAATAACAAAAAAAAGCAGGAACAATATAGCAAAAGTTTTTAAATGATGACACTCCTACAAAAGCAAAGTTCGAAGTTCGTCTGCGCACTGGCTGCAAATTAAGCCGATGGCTGAGTACATGCGTTGGTACAAGCGCCATAAAGTGGAAACATTTGTTTCCTTTCATCCAGAAAGACTGGCGAAATGTTTTCAAAACCAGTCTATAGAAGTTTGCGGAAACATTGGAACAGAAACTTGGTAAGCAAACTTTTATCGAAAACATGCTTGCGGAAACCTTGTTTTTGCTCCGTGCTTTCTTTGGTGTGGACTAGGCTTTAGTCCTTAAAAAATGTGTCAAATTTAATATGTTCATTCTCGCAAGCTTTGGTTAAATCTTTAAGAATGAGCTAACAATCCCTTAACTATTTTTATATGAACAAAATAACGAACATAAATTTCAAATACATGCGATGCCATGTTTTAAAATTTCATAAATTGAAGGTAAAACAAACTGATATTAATTTGGATTTGAAACTTTCATTTTTATTATCTGTTTTAACCTTTTAGTAATTACCACGAGTTTTAAATTCTAACTAATAAGATGATGGGAAACACTGTTTATCTACCGTATATGCACACAGATTTTTATATATTCATTACGTAAACGGATAAAATGCTAATTAAACGGATATTATCATAGGATGTATGAAATCTATAGCAATTCTGATTCACTCATGCTTTTATTTATTATTTCTACGATCTCATTAGCAAATAACTTAAAATGAGATTTTTAATTTTGGGTTGAATTCATTCCTGTGCTATAAAACTGACTTGAGCAGTTGAATTTGGTAGATTGTATTACAATCAAATTAATTAAACATGATTAATTAACGAGTAACATATTAACAATTAGACTGCTCTAATTACTACAGTATATCATAGGCTTAAATGTTGCTTTTTATTTAGGTTCATTGCAGTATTCATTTTAGTGTTGCCTATGCACATGGAAATCCTTGAATGATCAGGGAAAACTTTAAACTTTTTTTCATGATTTTGGGGGATGTTGAGTTAGGCCACCACCGGACATTAAAAATATTTATCAGCGGCTACTAAATATATTTTGGTACGTAGTGCGATACATTTAAAAATAAGAGTTAAAAATATTGCTATGCTTAGTACACACTATAGGAAACATGAAAACTGAAATATAGTTTATGCAAACCATGTTGTCGAAACATTTTTTAGCCAAACGTTTTCTGAAACTTGGCTGCAGAAATCTGGTGAGCATCCCACATATCGCAAACATATTTGTGAAACCCGGTTTCAGTTTTGTGTTTCATCTGGTGTGTACCAGGCATTAAAAACTGGACATTGATATAACTTTTTCACACATTTTCATTTTTGTTTTAGCAGAAATCTTCTCTTATTACAAAAGCAAGTTAAATTTGAATATTTTGTCGTGTATTTTTCAAGCTTTCTTCATTCTAAAACATTTATAATTGCATGCTTTTTTTTCTTACAAACTTTCATTCTTTGTAAATATTTTATGAAATATTTCAGTTGTTTTCGTCCTCCTGTTAAACCTTTTTCTGCATTACAAATGGCATTTTTATCTTTTAATTCTCAATGCTATAGTTTGCTGCTGGACATTTCTTATGCCTTGTTGTACAGATTTTTCATCGGGCAATTTTTATTATCCCATGTATTGCCTTTGTAGTTTCTTTGAAACATTATAATTATTGTACTATAATATTACTGTAGTTTACTAATTTCAAATTTATGCATTAGTTTATATGCATTAAACTTATCCTTTCAAAACCGAGTTCAATATACTTTTCACTCTTTAATTTTAACATTCTGTTGTTAATTTGTATTCCTTTTCAGTTGTTTTCCTTTTGGGCCATTCAAAAAGGACGTCCTCAAGAGGGCGTGGGGTTCTTTTGGCATGTGGACATCCTTTTAAGGCCATTTTTGTTTTGGGCCCTTTCACAAAGGACGTCCTCAAGAAGGGGTGGGGGTCTGTTGGCATGTTGAAATCCAGTTTGTCATTTTCCCTTTGGACCATTCAAAAAGGACGTCCTCAAAAGGGGTGTGGAGGTCTGTTAGCATGTGGACATCCTTTTTAAGTCATTTTCCCTTTGGCCCCTTTCAAAAAGGACGTCCTCAAGAGGGATTGGTTTTTAATTCATTTTCTCTTTGGGGCCATTCATAAAGGACGTCAATTTTCGAAGGATTTTTGGTACGTCTTTTTTGAATGGCCCCTTTGCACATTTTCAGCTATCATTTCCCGCCATCATGTATGACGTATTGTCCTTGGTCACATGACTTTTATTTTGATTTATATAATATGCAAATATGGTTGTTGAGCCAAGACCACGTGATCGTCCTTGGTCACATTGTTTTTCATTTTTTCTCCCCATACACATCAGGTGATTAATTTTGCACTCCCTTCTTGTCGGACTCAACACAGTAGTCATATTGAAGTGTTTCAAGCCTATAAAATCGTAAGTATTTTTAGTTATTTTTACGATATAAAACACTAGCAGTCGTATGTAACATCTTACAATGTTTATTTACTTTCTCAAATTGGTCAAAATGAAATGGGCCACACGCCATATTTACAAAGTATTGCTCATGTTTTTCAATTTGCGATTCAACTAATTGACAGATTTCTAATTAGACAGGCATTTTAGTTTATTTTAGCATGCTAAAAGCGATCAACATTTGGATACTGGTTTCCACATGAGTACATTCAAAAATTCGTCATTAATGGCGGCCGATATTCTTCGTTTGACGTCACGCTGGTGTTCTTTTTTTTTCACAACATGGCCGCCAGTTTAAAGTTCGTGTGGATACTCTGTGGAGGTACAGAAAGTGTACTTGGTCTGTTTTTGTGGATTATCACGTCTGGAAACCGATAATTATGAGAAAGGTAAGGCAAACTGTTATCGTATTCAGTACCTACTGAAATCTGATACAGTAATTTAGGGTAAATGATCCCAAATAACGCTTATTCTTTAATATTTTAAATCTAACCAACTATTTTGAGGTGTTTTATTTGCATGATGATCTTCATTATTTCACATAAATGTATATTGAATTTATGCATATATCAAAGAGCAAAAGAAAATCGTTGGCAACTATTGTTCTTTTATCGATAATTGCCACACAATTAGGGGCCATTCAAAAAAGGACGTTTTCAAGAGGAGGGTTGAGGTCTGTTGGCATGTGGACAACCTTTTTAGGTAATTTTTCCTTTGGTCCTTTCAAAAAGGACGTCTTCAAGAGGGGGTGGAAATTTCAGTTAATTATAAAAATCTGGAAATGTGTCGTGGAATTAGTAGCGGAATTTATAGGATAGCCCTTTGTTCCTACCAATTTTCTAGACGCCCTACTTGGTAAAATGGACATCATGGGGTACGGGGATTGGGGTGGTAAATTTTTGAAGGAATTTCGGGGACAGCGGTGGTCTGGGTAAAGTGGACACTGTGGACAGGGGATTGGATGGTAAATTTTTGAAGAAATTTCGGGGACAGGTGTGGTCTGGGTAAGGTGGACACCATGTGGACAGTGGGTAGGGGAAGGGGTGGTAAATTTTTGACAGAATTTTGGGGACATTTTTTTTTAATGGTCCCTTACTTAATTCATACACTTGGTATTCCACTCAAATTGGCTAAATACGCCTGTATTATACACTAAATATGCTTATTATATAAAATTTAAAATATAAAATGGGAAGTAGGCATGCGTTTTGGGCAAATCTGAAGTTCCCATTCTCTGGAACTTAAACATTGGATGAAAATAATAATTCTTGAAAAAGGTCATGTTATACATATAACCATATGAATGTAATATTACAACTTAAAGGAAACATGTGCCATGAACTCCTTAAAAGTAATGGCATTGTTCCCCATGCAACACATTTAATTGGTTGGACCAAATTAAAATGCACCCTTAATTGTATTATACATTTAAATTGTGAACACAAGATGACAAAGAAATTATAAGCCTTGTCTAGCTCTACATGACATGTGACATTTAAGTTATACAGTAGCTATAAATGTGGTATGGTATGAAATTCATGCTATCTAATCTTCGTGGCACTGATCAATATAAAATTTGACAAGTTATACTGGTTAGATATGTGTGAAGGTGTGTGCGGGTGTTCGTGTATGTTTTGGTCAGTAATATGGATTCACAGGATCTCTTCCTAATTGCA
>JAQGBW010002118.1:0-21374 GCA_034698625.1 Julus scanicus
ATCTCTTTTTGTTTGGCTGAAAGTGTGTTTCAAAATTTCACCCATTGAAAGTGATAGGGTTGTGATCCCCCTTAACACATATTTTCACAAATGTGCCATTGTCAAAACAATTCAGTCTCTAACGATTTAAAAAATCTTGGATTTCTTTTGAATATATCTTGTGTTAACTGGAAATGTTCCGAGTTTAACTAACTCAAAACAAAGCTATAGAATTGCAATTGTGATAAGGATATATGTATTTGATGTAAAATGTGTATGTTTTATTTCAAATTTAATGTCATGGATTCATGCATATATAAAGTGAAAACCTGTTAAGATTTTCAAGAGACTGGAATTTTCAAAACTTTTATTTCGGGAAACGTTATTAAATGGGGAAAATCGAGTTTCGACTTGTTTAACGTGAAAACGTCTTAAGTGGGAACTTCTTATGCGAGTTCTATTATATGTATTGTAGAACATTAAGAAAAGCAGAGAATCTGTTTATTTCTCTTTTTTTTATTTCTTAATAGGCTGAACTTAAAGGACTTCTGGATATCGTGTCCAATTCATTCACTTTTGCTAGGGACTTATTTCAGCACAATTTGGTAATATTTTATATTTAATAGCAAAAAATTATTCCATTAGAACCCCAATAATCAGTGTTCGGCAGGTCCTATTATATTGTGAGAATGACTCACCGCCTCTCATTTGCATCCTGTATTTTTTAGCATTATAATGAATTATTTTCTACAAAAAGCTGCACACGTGCATTTTTCCTTATTTTATGCAACATTAAAAAATTTAAATTATCCATATTTTGGGGTTGTCCAAGACAGGCTCTTTCCACATAAACTTGATCAATCTAGGTTCCACTGTATTTTTTGCTATTTTAAAAATTCAAAATTTCATAATATTATAAAATTGTATTACGTGTATGATGCAGGTCGTTTTTCGTGGTGGGGAAGGTGCCTTGCGAGAGTTGTTGCCTTTGGTAGATGTGATTCCTGAAGCCCGACTAAATTTGGTAATTTACTACTTGCAGCAAGGTTGGTACTGGTTTTTGTAAATGTGTCAATAATTTTAGTTTATTTTTGAAAAAGCGCTTGCATAAAGACAAAGACAAATTCAGTGATTTTGCAACACATTTTTACATTTTTTTGCATTTTCTCACCTTAATGTGTATCTAGTATTTCAAATTTCGTGGAATCCTTTCTTTGTCTTGTTAATTCTTCCAGAAACTCATGCTTTAAATTGAACAAAATCTTCATGAACCTCGAATTATTCCTACATAGATTCACTTATGAAAGGCTTTCTACTTTTCAAAATTAAATAGGAATCCAAAGAGCTTTTGTTTATTTGGTATATATTCGGTTGAAAATGACAATCATAAACACATTTGATGTCTAAAAATCTGGAACGTTCACACTATCATGTGCAATTTTTTTTAATCCACTCTGATTCTGATCTCATCTCATTAACATATGTCTGAATCCCACATTGTCACCCTTGATATTTCTGTGCTAAACGGTATAATGCTCTTTTTTGATATAATCACATGATTTATATAAATATATTTTTTTTAAAGATGACATTACGGAAGCATATAATCTGATAAAAGACCTGGAACCCACCGTGCCTCAAGAATACATTTTAAAAGGTGTCGTGAATGCAGCTTTAGGTCAAGAACATGGATTGGTAAATTTTGTTATTACAATAGCTTTATTATTGTACAGTAAATATCTCTTCAATTCATATTTTATCAAAAAATATTTCCAAAGGTGGAATTTTATTAATGAGAAAAGCGTATATAATATGCAAGTTTTCACTTGCCAGCGTTCCATGGTAGACTGATTGTGAGTCTATCAGCGGCATATCCACAGTTTGCCAACTGAGGTTGGAAATTCTTTTTGCAATTGTAACATTCAGGCTATCTTTTACAGAGGGAAAATACAAAAGTGGCTCAGCAGTATTTCCAACTTGTCGGTGGCTCTGCTAGCGAATGTGGTAAATAGATGCAATATTTATCTGCACTTTATCAATTATAATAATTTTGCTTACAGTTAGTTACAGTAGTTATAACGTCATGTGTATATGACCAGCTGAGCTTATGTTTATATTTGAAGAATGCTTGAACTAATTCTTTTTTATTGTAATTTCTTAACAGATACCATTCCCGGAAGACAGTGTATGGCATCCTGCTTCTTCCTTTTGCGACAGTTTGATGATGTGCTGCTGTACCTTAACTCGATAAAAGTAAGACTTTAACATATTTAATATAATTATTGTTTTTTTTATAAAAGAAGCACCCGATTTATACCCACATAATTTATTTGAATTCAAAGAGCTACTTCTACAGTGACGACACTTTTAATTTCAATTATGCCCAAGCCAAGGCGGCCGATAATAATTACAAGGAAGCTGAAGAGGTAAGGGCGTGCATATTGTATGTTAATAAGTATGGTGGATTTTTTTAAAATAAATTAAACAAAGCAAATATTTGTTGAACAAAAAAGAGAAAGATTCAGAAAAAATGTTTTATTTGTATATATATTTAAAAAAGCATCACTTTATAAGCAATAATGAAGTTTTAGATTCTAATACTGCTAAGTTCTATAGTATTATTAATTTAGGCTTGTAACAATTTATTTTTGAAAACTGTTTAGTGATGAAAATAATTTAAAAAAAAATGTGTTTGCATATCCAGTAAGCTGTCAGTATTCAATTACAATACAATCTGAATATTATTGTAATCTCATATATCTGTATAGGTCTTTCTTCTGATCCAAAGCGAGAAAATGAAAAATGATTATATATACCTGAGCTGGTTGGCTAGATGCTGTAAGTACTCGTATTTAAAATACTTTTTCATTATATTGGAGTATTTTTTGTCATTAAAAATGCCTTCCTATTTTGGAAACTTTAATTTGTTAACACATTCTGCTCTTTATTTTTGTTACTGGTAATTAAGAGTTTTGTAAAATATGTGTTCAAGAATGAATCGGCCTTCAAGCCCAATTAAGACATTCTAAATATCATAACCTAACTGAGTTGAGAAAATGAAAAAAACTCTGTGTGTCTGATCTTTAAAGCTTAGCTTTTTTTTGTGTGTGTGTGCTATCTTAAAAAGTTACCGCAGTCATTGCTTTTTTATAATAAGAGAAGTTCTAAATTTAATAATAAATCAAATAAGTTTATGTTTTTTTTTCACATTTTGGAAGTCGATTGTGCAAAAAAGAATTTATTACAAGATTCAAATCATTCAGTGTTATTTCTGCGATTTATGATTTGTTGATTTGGTAAATGTATTTCAAAAAAATAAAGAGCTTTTTTTTTTTCAGTGGCATTTTAAATAGTTTCCAACTTGTTTCTTATGTCCTAATTCCCTTATCAATTTTTATAATTATTCTTTTTGAAATTTCAATAATTATTGTCAATATAAAACAGTTTTCTCTTTGCAGATATTATGAACCAAAAAGCTCGTTTGGCATGGGAGTTATATTTAAAAATGGAAACGTCTGGAGAATCATTCAGTTTACTTCAGATGATTGCTAATGATTGTTATAAGGTAGGAATCTTCCACGTATCGAGCAATTTAATTGCCATGAAGATTATTTTATCTGTATTTAATTCTGCATTATTTTAAAATGAATTAATTATGAAACGATTTCAATCTTTCAATGATTTTTATTGTACGTATTTATTTTGTTAAAAAGGCTCCAAAAGTATAAAAACAAATTGGTAAACATTATTCATGTGTGTATATCAATCTGCAATCCAATGAAATCTGTAATAATGTATTCCATCGCACTGAATTTCACTAAAATTATTTTGGTTGATATGAAAATTCAAGAAAATCTATGCTTTCAGGTTTTAATTTTTGTTCTTGTGAAATTTTAAAAACTCATTTGTGTTTCAGATGGGTCAATTTTATTATGCTGCTAAGGCCTTCGATGTTCTGGAGCGGCTGGATCCTAATCCAGAGTACTGGGAAGGCAAGCGAGGAGCTTGTGTGGGAGTTTTTCAGCTCATAATTGCTGGCCATGAATCAAAGTAAGTGGAATATGATGCATTAGGATGAATTTGGGTTAAAATGTTTAGTCTTAAATCTTTTCGGTATCGTTTGTTGGTTTATTGTTGGGCTTGCTTGATCATCAGAAAATTTGCTTTAATTCTTTATTATGAAACGGCGCATTTTATTATTTTAAGGGATGCACTCAGCGACATCATCCAGCTGTTGCGAAATACAACAAATCCTCAAGTGGAGTACATGATACGGATAATGAAGAAGTGGGCAAAGGACAATCGAGTGGCTGTTTAATTGATGAAGCTAAAACACTCAATTTACACAATTTTAATTCATCTTGGAGAAATTCCATAAAATATACAGTAGTCAACTTAATTGATGGGACACCAGTAAAATTTCACAAATTGACAGCAAAAAAAAACCACTGAGCAACTTTAAATTTGTTATAATATGACATTTTAATTGAACAAATAATGACAATTACTTAACCAAAATCACTTATATTGAGTAATTTCATAATAAAATAATAGACAATGGAAAACATAAGGGGATCACAACCCTATCACTTTCAATGGGGGAAATTTTAAAACACAATTTCAGCCAAACAAAAAGAGATTAAAACAAAATAAAAATTGTTTAAAATTGCTTGATAAATCAGCAATGGTATCACTTTTTCGTTTTTGACTTTGAAATGGTAGATTTTTTTAAATTAATAAACAAGTTTGAAAAATGTTTGTTAATTTGAATTCTTGTGCTGCCACCTGCTGGCAGCGTGGGCAAATTAACAGACAGGGGAGAACGGGGTTTTTAAGAGGACTCTTGCTCGCTCTTGTCATTCATTTGATATTCTTATGTTTATCAAGAGATTCTTGTTGAAGTGCAATTTCGCCTCTATTGCTATATGTTACGCAATACGCGACTTATTCATGTTTTAGCTCACACCTTGTGATATTGTCTGACTAAATTCATGAATAAACCCAGGAACTGTTCCGTTGAACTTTTAATCCCGTGTCCTTTTCACTGGATTATATTCCTCGAAGATATTCTCTTCATCGCACTTCTTATTGGAAGTTTAGGGGACAGCGACTTCAGTCAAATCCCTGATATCAACATCCACTGCAAGTTTCTCACCAACTTTGTGAAACGTGCAACCATCTCCATTTAAGAGTCTGGGGACACCGAGCTCAGGAAGCCATCATAGTCGGTCGCTGGGCGACTCAGGTAACTTTGCTCCGTTACCGCTTCCTTCGACGCTAGTGGGAAACGTTGCTGAGCGGTATGTACCGCTCAGCTCCAAGATTGCCTGGTCTGCGCACTCTAACGAACTCCTTGATGGAGGAAATTAGTTTAAGCTCAAAAGACAAGGGGGATTCCTTAAAGAATTCCAAGTCCCCTCAACATCTAATGAGGACCAAAGGCGATCGGAGCGACTCTTTGGTCGCGCAGTTGGCGCACTCGCTAATGAGGTTGGCAAAGCGCAAATGACGCTACCCATAGCAGGCGAACTCTATCGTTAGCGATAGTGAGGAGGACAACGCTGAGAATTTCATCGCTAGACCTGCACGCCTCAGTACTTTATGTGAGAAGATATTATAGTGGAGGGAATGATCAGGGCCCTACAGCTTTCGAAATCTATAGGGCCTATCTTAAGTTAGCTTGTGGGGCGTTGCTTAATTTACCCACACTTTTATAA
Source organism: Julus scanicus (assembly GCA_034698625.1). Classification (NCBI taxonomy): domain Eukaryota; kingdom Metazoa; phylum Arthropoda; class Diplopoda; order Julida; family Julidae; genus Julus; species Julus scanicus. The sequence goes on from JAQGBW010002118.1 coordinate 5,697, forward strand.
TTAGACAGAAATGAATTGAAGAACGTGAACTTACTATTTATATTGATTAGATAGCACTACATGCAGAAACAGTTGAAATAATTATTCAGTATTAAATATGCTTCCTCTTTTGTCGAAAACCGTAACAAGAATGAATGAAGAACCTATTTAAATTTTTTAAAATAAACATGTGCAAAGTGCTGCATGCACGTGCAGAATGTTGCGTGAACGTGCACCATTTAAAGATGCACGTGATCATTAAACTGGTCGCCACATTGCTCCCCTTCCAGTGATCAACGATAGCGAGCGGGAGTAGAGAAAGCACGTCCACATCTGGAAAACGTTTGATGAGTAAGTGTTGGTGCAAAAGACACTGTCTTCGTTTTTTGAAGTGGCAAAGAAGTCGGAGTAACCAAGTGTTCGGTCGTGTCTGCATCAGCATCGATAAAGGCAGGTTTTAACCTGTTAATGGAGACATTAACGTTTTTTCCATTTACTGTAAGTGTAAAATAGTTTGCAGATCGGTGTACGATCAAATAAGGTCCATCATAGCGAAACTGTAAGGAAGAACGGACTGTGTCGTTACGTATCCAAACATGGCTACAAGTGAGAAGATCGCGAAAAATGAAAACTTTTGGTTTGGCATGGCTAGAAGTAGCGGTAGGCCGAATATTACGCATTGCGACTTGTAGTTGAGAGAGAAAATCAAACGGGTCTATCCGAGGTTTTTCAGGTTGAAAAAATGTCGTGGAAGGCGAGTGGTTACTCCATAAACCAGCTCAGTAGCGCACGCTTTGATATCTGGTTTAAAGGAGGTTCATAGCCTGAAGGTAATGACCAAGTTCATTTGATTGTGGGTGGAACGAAGTTGTAGCTTTATGGAAATCACCCAAGTAAGCGGCAAGATCGCGAAAAATTCCAGAAGTGAATTTCACATTCCATTTGCGAGTTCACTGGTTTCAATGGTGAGTCTGTTGGCGAGTCCGTTGGCGTATCCATTGGCGAGTGTGTCCGTTAGGAGGTCCGTTGGATAGATAGTTGGCGAGTGCGTTGGCGAGTCCGTTGGCGAGTGTGTGCGTTGGCGTATCCGTTGGCAGAGTGCTGCCGGGAAGTGATGCCGTAGAGTGCTGCGAAGAGTGCTGCCAGAGAGTGCTGCCGGGAAGTGATGCCAGAGAGTGCTGCGAAGAGTGCTGCCAGAGAGTGCTGCGAAGAGTGCTGCTAAGAGTGCTGCCGGGGAGTGATGCCGGAGAATGATGCCAGAGAGTTAGGTAGACCATTGGGTAGTCCATAGGCAGTGACTGCAAGGATGCCTGAGCAATTCGTCCCTTTCATTTATGTTGAAACCACGTCCTTTTGTTTATGCTTGAATCACGTCCATTTGTTTCTTGAAATCACGTCCGTTTGTTTCTTGAAATCATGTCAGTTTGTTTCTGTTTAAATCACGTCCGTTTGTTTCTTGAAATCACGCCCGGGTCACCAATTGTGGGGCGTTGCTTAATTTACCCACACTTTTATAATTAGACAAAATGAATTTGAATTGTAGAACGTGAAACTTTAATTTGTATTGAGTTGAGAGCCGTACAGGAACAGTTAGCATTACTTATCGAAATTGAATTTAGCTTCCTCTTCAGTTAAAATCCGGAACAATACTGAATGAAGAACCTTTTTAAATTTTGAAATCAACACGTACGTGCATAGTGCTGCATGCACGTGCAAAATGTTGCGTGCACGTGCAACGTTTAAAGATGCACGAGGTCGCCACAAGCTTATTTAGGCTTAATTAAGTTTAAATAGCAATAATTTGAGCTAGCGCTCCTTATGGTGGAGGGAATGATCAGGGCCCTATAGCTTTCGAAAATGCCTACGGCCGGCCAAAAAGGGGCGCTAGCTTAAATTATTGCTATTTAAGCTTAATTAAGCCTATAATAAGCTAACTTGAGTAGTGCCCTATAGCCCTATCCAATTACCATATATACTCTAATCTATTCAGTTTTCAATGCAATTTCTGCAAGAAATCATCGGTAGGTATGTGGGAAGTACACAGGTGAAACTGAACTGAACGGAATCGGATATGTTTAAATCGAGCTTTGGAGGCTCGGCTTGGCTCGGCAGTTGTTCAAACTCGGATCTAACCAAGTTTTACGCATGCGCCGTGCTCGAGGCTTCCTTCAATTTTTTTTTTATCGACTGAAGTTGCGATAATGTTTATGTCAGATTTGTATGAACTATGAAATTTACTGATTTTATAAGAACTTTTAGTCTACATAACGCATTTTTAAACGTTTGTCACTTTTTGGGTTTGCTAAGCCAAACAGCCTTAAATTTGGTTGAATATCTGCCGATTTTCGGACACTGATGAATGATGTTCACGAAAGAAGCCAACGAACTCTGAGCCCATGTTTACAATTTGATGTTTGAACCTGTGCAGCCGTGATTTAATTTCCAGCTAATTATGCCGATCTTAATTTTCAAGTTTAAGATAAGCTACAATGCAGGAAGGTACACTGCCGTAATTTCTTCTTGTGAGTATACAATCTAACAGTGAAATAAATACCTTGCAAATGAAATTTAGGCCTAAACTGTTTGTTCAGTAGATGCCAAAATAAATAACTCGCAAAATATAATCCTCTATTCGGGAAACAAACAAACAACTGGAGTAAAATTGGATGATGTTTCCGATAATTATGTTGCAGGGGAATTTTACCTATTTGGTTTATTTGTTTTATTTAATACATCCATAGTCAGCTCTTGATCAAAAAGGCCAATAGGGGTTGGAAAAAAATTGATGGAACGAAGGGTTGGAATATAATGCCCAATTCGTAGAGGAATTATCAGGTTATTCGCCTGGCATCTGTGCTTTTGAATTTAAGGCACCTAGGTAGAAAAAGTTAAATATCTGCGAAGTTGTGCCCAAAATCGTGGTTATAATAGCCCTGTTGATTGCGCTAATATCTTCAGTGTGAGTCCTGGATGAACATTGGAATTGGCATGGAAACCTCAAAGTGTCTTATATAATAACTGATTGTGCATGTTTTTGTAAGGATTTGCTCTATTTAAATGTTATGTACATACTAACTGCAATTGAATGTTGTCCCTGAGACCTTAATTGACCGAGTTAAGTAGTTTAGCGACACAATCCACCTGGTATTCTGGAGACCAAGGTTCGGTCCCCGGCCTTGTTGGCTCCCCTGACTGTGGTTTTCGTGATTTTCCACAATTGTTTCCAGGCAAATGCCGGGGTAGTTCCTCTAAAAATCAGCCGCGACCATGATCTTTCTCATAATCAGTAGTAATGTTTTTAGCAAGCTCGAACATTTGTTCTATCCACAAGTAGTTTAATTTGCTTTCCTGACAGCTAAAATATATTTTTAATTAACATATGAAAGATTCTTTCAATTGATATATCCCACATTGGGTAAATGTTGTTTTACAATGTCTATTTTTTAGGTAAACATCAATGAAACAGGATTAAGGTCCATGTGGCTGTTGCCCACCAGGGACGATGTTTGCCTTCCTCATAAGGCAGACTCGTGTGCTGCGATGCATTTGCTGGGCACTGTTGCTCTTTGGCTGGATAATACCTGAGACACTGCAAGCCAGACCTCGATCATGCGCTCCTGACTGCACCTGCACTACCATGAGCGCAAGTCCTACTGTTGAACACGGCCAGCGCGTCAGGTGCTACAATCCAATTACCATCACCTCTATAATAGCAGTTAAATCCAAGTCCTTACCAGCAGACACACTACGCTTGTAACTATCTTTGTAGATTTCGTGCAACATTACCATTACCTCACATTGTTACTGACTTTGGTTTGCCCTTTTTTACAGTGATCTATCAGGAAATTCCATATCTGTTTTGGTGAATAGAAGTTTCGTGCTATTTCCAAAACTTGAAAGATTGTAAGTTTGAGAATATAATATAAGCACAAAATGACTTTCCATAAGACCTCTAGATTGACCTTTATCTCTGCCCTGTTGCTGCCATAGCAGGTGTACTTGTTCTCTGTCTACTATACGTATTAGTGGCTAGTCCTATGATAATGGCCAATTTATAGTTCCTTTGAAACTACGGCCTAACCTGTCTATACTGTGTTATTTAGTGCTTCAAGTTTTTGTGTATAATCTTACCTTGTCTGGCTCTCTATGGCCTTAGAAATCAAAGCATTGACTAACTAAAATTCACTCAAACAACAAACTAAACTAGATAGTTTGTAAAAGTATAATAATCATAACATCAAAAACAAAATATACCATAAATTAGTAAACATTTGCTCCAAAACAAAATTGTCTGTTCAATGTTTTCAAATATCTAAATAAAATATTTATAGTATATTCCTTGTAATTAGGACACATTGGCATCCACATCTGTGAATATATATATTTGAAGGAATCATGCAGGGGCATTTTGTTTCTGGTCTTCTTCAAGCTTTGTCCCAAATAAATGACAGCCTAGCTAAACTAGAAATGATTTTTCAAATATGTGGATTGATTTACTTGTGTAATAACGTAAAGCAACTTCATCGATATATTGTTCTTGCAGGAACCTGGCTAAGAACCGTATCAACATCATTCAGAGCGAGGCATTTTTCGGCTTGGAAAACCTAAAGTTGTTGTAAGTAAATTTAATTCTACGTTCTAAAATACAGATCCTTGGTGACGTCTTAATTTACAAGCTTTTTGGTCGTTTGTAGTTTTAGTTTTTATTATTTCTGATATGGGTTATAAACATCTAACCGGCTAAAACTAAATTCAAAATAAAATTTAAACCGTAGTGTCAGATTAGGAATATCATTGGTGATTGAATTTAAGCTCAATTTGAAAATCCTCATTACCAAGCACAATCAGCTCCAAATTTAACTTTAAAGTTATCTGGGAAAACAAGAATTTATAACAACTCATTCACGCTGTATCGCTTAGCGACGCTTCCCTCAACTGGGGGATAAATGTTCAATAAAAAAAAAAAACTCATTCACCACTTTATTTAACATGATTAATTCCATTACTTGCATAAGAGTTCATGATTGCTGTCTGTTTAGGAACTTATCCCATAACATCTTGCGAACAGTCGACGGGTCGGCTTTTTATGGTCTTGAGAAATTGGAAAAGCTGTAAGTATGGCAATGTCCCCGTGAACGCTTTGTCTATATCCATGGTATCTCTTAATAACGGTTACGTGTTTTTGATTTCCAGATATCTCTTTGGCAACCAACTGGCTCGCCTGGGCCTCGGAACATTCGACTCTCTCCCACATTTGAGCAGTCTGTAAGTTGACAAATAATAAATAACTTCTATTTTTTTCTCCATTCTTCGTTGGAGATCTGACGTATATCTTTCTCCTTTAGTGACATTGCACATAATCCGTTGATCTGTGACTGCCATCTGCAGTGGATGGTAAACTGGAGTGCTGAGCATGCTGTTCAGCTGTCTTCCCGCACGATTTGTAGGCTTCCACCTCAGCTGAGCGGGACAAGATTGCACAAAGTGAAACAGTGGCACTGTGGTAAGATTATTTGATAAGAAGTATTCCGAATCTATCAATAAGCATCCATGTATATTTTGGCTGAACTGGGTTCAATTCCCGGTTCGGCTACCATGACTGGTTTTTTGCGGTTTTACACCGTTGTTCCGTGCAAATGCCATGATAGATCTTCTAAAACCGTGCTTGTTCCTCTTTTCACTTCAGTGATAAATGACCAAAAAGTACAAATATGTCCTAAAACTATAACTCCAATTGCCAGGTGGGTTAAGTTCCACAATGAATGGGCGCTTACTAATTTAAAAACTTATCAGCATTGATCAGTATATGCCTTTATTTGTATGTGTTCTATTGCTTTAGTTATTGTTAAAACTCTTTGCAAGAAAAGAACAGTTGTAGACTTTCATTTTGATAAACACTGTTTTTGTCCACAGACTGGCCAATCCAGATTCCTGTTTTCGAACTTCACCCCTCTGAGTCTCAGCTGGTCTTTGCTGGGGATTCTCTGCGATTCAGCTGTCAAGTGTCCGCAGTAGAGCCCCGCAGTACTCTTGCCTGGGCACTGAATGACCAGCAGCCTGACTTTGACACTGGCGACATCGTGGTGGAAACGGGTCAGTCTGAAGATGGCATGGTGTTGCAGGGCTCCCTCTCCATTCTTCGCTTGGAGCCAAATCATGGGGGGACGTGGACTTGCCGCCTGAATACCTCTTCTGGAGACCGCACTGAGTCCGTAATGGTCAAGGTCCTGTCCGAAAGCACCAAGTTCTGTCCACAGTCGGTGACTGTTGGCAACAAGGGACAATACGAGTGGCCTCGTACCGTTGAGGGCGTGATGGTAGAACTGCCCTGCTGGTCGGCGGCGGCATCATCGTCGCGGAAACAACTCAGTACCACACGAACTTGTAGCGAGCAGGGCGCCTGGGAGCGGCTGGATATTTCAAAGTGTCCATACATCAGCGAGGTTACCAAAGTGTTGGAACAGTTTGCTAAGGTTAGTGTTTGATGCTGCTGAAAACATCACATATTGTTTAACGTTGACTGACGAATTGTGTATGGTTTTTTCTACACAGACCAATTTGAACATAACGAGCTCTAGCGTAATCGAGAGCGTTCATCGCTTGCGGAATTACACTGCTGATGGAAGCGTGTTGAGGGATAAAATGGACATAGTTTTCATCACTAAGACGATCAATAACTATTTGGATTTTGTCCCAAAATCAAAAGAGGTAAAGTACACTTCTGAGGCTCTAAAGCCACACTCATGCAGAGCCTACAATTTCAAAATTAGATTTCCTAACGCTTGTCTGCTTCCCTAGATTGGTGATGCTCTCCTCGATATCATATCTACGGTAATGAGTCTTAACCGAAATTTGCTCAAGGAGTCACAGCTGGAAGCACGAGCTTGTAGCAGGTAAATTGTTTTAGATATTGCGGATTATTTTCCCTTAAGGTATTAAAGGAGACTTAAATTTACAAATTTGAGAATAGTGCTTGTTTTCCCAAACTTTTAAGATTAAAATCGAACCCGGTTTTATTGCACTCTGTAAGAAGTTGTACCGCATAATATAAGGCATGAAAATTCTAATATTTTTTAATTTTAACGGAAGGTGCCATAACCAAGCATGGTACTGTATTAAATTCCTTTGTTCATTTATTTTGAACGATTCTTTATATTGCCTCCAGGTTAGCGGAAGCTGTCGATCGCCTTCCTGAACTGATCACAGAGGGCAGCATCACCCGTCACCATGGCACATTGGCTCTGGGAGAATTTGCAGTCAAGATGGACGCATTTCACGGCGTTACTTGTTCCTCCTTCGTACGCCGCCCAGGTACGACCTCCAGCCCTTCAAGAAACTCTTCCAGCAAAAAATATTTCCGCTGTCGAATAGGAAATATTACCGTGACGCCAGAAGATGATGAGGTGAGGAACGCTCACATGCTTTTGTGTTGTATTTATTTAACAATATAATATTTTAATACGTGCCTTTGTGGTCTAAGATCTTAGATGCATCAATCCAAGTCCCTGCTTCACTTTTCTACCCTACCGAGTTCCATGCCGTTTCCAGTCACCGCCTGCAGTTTACAAATTACCAGGATGCGGCACTGTTCCCACGAACGCAGAAAGAGAAGTGTCGCTTCGATGTTCTCTCAAATGTTGTCGGGGTGAAACTAGGTTGGAATAATCGATTTCGATAATCACGAATTAGTTTTTCTCACTTTATTTTGTTTTCCATGGGTTGCATCATAAGTTATTAAGTTTTTGGGCTTAATAATGTGAATTGATAAAGTGGATTTAAGAGCAAATAATTTTACTTTTTTAATAGAACAAAATTGATTCGTTTCTGATTATGTGTTTTCTCTACACAGCCAAATTCTCGGTGAGCAACATGTCAGAGCCATTGTTGATTACAATCCGCAGTCCCAGCATCGTTGGTGAAATTGTACCAGTTTGGTGGGATTTCTCAGCAAATGGTAAGTATCTCAATTGTCTTTTCTCTTTGCTTTATGTTATGTTTCACCATTATAAAATTTCGTTTTGAAAATAATGCAATTCTCTCTCAGACAACCTCGGAGATTGGTCGCCGACTGGCTGCAAGCTTTGGAGAGTTTATGGCAACCTAGTATCGTTTCGCTGCGATCGCTTGGGAAACTTTGGCCTTTTGCAAGTAAGTTCTTTTTATTGTTACACGTATTATTAATAATCTTTTGTCGCACATTTTTCACAAACTCAATTATGTGTATTTTTATTAATAATGTATGATTATAATATCAATTTTTTTTCTAGGATGTGGAAAAAGTCGCCTTGGCTACCAGGAGGAAGTTAGGTGGAGCAAAGTTTCGACTTTTTCACCCAATCATCTACATCGGCAGTACCATAGGCGTGTTTTGCTTTTTGGCAGCAGTCATCACCTATATCCTAGGCTTTAAGTAAGTAGCGATTCCTCATCGTGTTAATGTTGTTTATTGAGTTTGTCATACTTATCTCAATCTTCCAGGATGATTAACGTTCCAAAGAAAAACAAGCATTCCTTGCTGAACACATGGCTGGCTGCAACACTGTTGCTGCTGACATTCACACTGGGCGTGAGACACACTGAAAGTGCCAAGATTTGCCAGGGAGCTGGACTCTTGCTCCATTACTTCACTTTGGTCTGTTTGCTCTGGATGATCATAACAGCAAGGTGAGAAAACCGTGTTATATTGTGTAATAGAGTGATTGGGAGGGGGGGGGGAAAGAAGATTTTGAGTTAGGAGTCTCCATTTAAATGGTTGTTCTCAAAATCAAATCACAAACTTTTTTCCTCAAAGCAATACATACAAAAAACTGAATCGGTCTGAGCCTCAGGAACTCCAGGATGAAATCCCTCCCGATTATCCTCTGCCACCCAAGCCGATGCTCCGTTTCTACTTGGTCGGTTGGGGAATACCGGTTATCGTTTGTGGCATCTCTGGGGCGGTCAACATGGAGGATTATGCCGGATATGATTAGTAAGTTATCGGTATAACATTTGAACACCCGTTCTTTGAAGTTAACCCATTTAATAACTTTCGGCGATTTTTCTTTTAGCTGCTTTCTGGCGTTTACTCACAGCGTTGGAGCTTTTTTTGGCCCCTGCGCAGCCCTCGTTTTATTGGCATGCATCTTCTATCTACTAATTTACTGTGCCATTAGGAAAGTTGATGGTTTGTATTTCAAATTAACACTTTTAAATGTCAATTTTTGCATGTCGTAAGTCTGTTTATTTATGGAGTAGTGGGACCATTCATTTGTGATTGAGTAAAGTTAGAATCATTAAATTTCCAAGTCATACCATAAAAAAAGTTTACTAGAAATCAGAATAGATATTGTGTATTTTTTGCTAGCTGGTAGAATGTCAAAGAAAATTTTGTAAGATGTATGTCAAATCGTTAACAGACTTTCTGGTAATTAGTTTTCAAACAGGTTTTTTAAAATACCATGCATCAATAGCAATAGATGTTTCTTTCTAACTATTATGGCATAACTATGATGCTTTGTGGACCTACAGATTTTTTTTGTATTTGGCATAACAGATTTTTAAAAAAATGCGAAGTTTTACATATTCAAGTAGTTTCAAATCTATGACAGGAATGTCAATTTCTTCTACCAATTTTTTATTGTTTGGAAATTTTTATTACAAAATTCAGTCATGGCCAGTGGGTTTATTTAAAAAATCTGTTTTGTTTACAAATTTGTTTTGATTATCATCAATTTTTACTTAGTAAAAGTGAGTTTTGCAGTTCAACATGCACATTTAGCTTCAATATCATTTCAAACCATGAATTGCCTGTTCATTTCGTTCTTTTTTCTCCCTTTTTTTACGTATGCTGTTACTCCAACAACGAAGATGAAAGCAAGGAAAACAAGCGCTCAGAGCAGGATGGCACCGAGATCGAACTAGTGGAAATGGCTGCCGAGCGTGCTAGCGAGCGCAGCACCAAGGCAGGGTCTGATGGCAGCAACGAGGAGGATGATCTGGAGCATTCTCCAATGGCGCAATTGCGTGCTCAAGCGATTACCCTCATTCTCTTTTTACTCTGCTGGGCTTCGGCCGCTGCTGCAGCTGTGGACCCATTGGCAGGGCACTTTGCTTACTCGGAACAGTGCTGGGCGGTTGCCTTCGCCCTCACTACCATCGCCATGGGCGCCTTCGCTCTTGCCTTTCACGGTATCATCCGGGAGGACGTGCGCCTGTCGTGGCGCTTACTTGCCCGTTGTCGGGAGTCTGGCATTTCCCGTGAGACGGAGCCACTTCCCAGCCAGCCAGCACCGTCCAATGATAGCCTGAATTCGTGCTACACCAACAAGTCGTGCAGCACGTCACGATCAATAGATGGCGCCCGGGCCCGCGTGACGATGGCCAAAGTATCAAACGTGGACGCCACAGTGGCCAATGCCGGTGGCGTGACAGACACTTCGTGGAGTGGTGAAATGTTCTACAACCCCTACCAGAATGGTGTGGCACGCAAGTTCTTTCGCAAACATTCTAAACAGCCTCGCCCCAAAAACGAGTTCCTCTTTAAGGATAGCATGGGGTCGGAGATGTCTTCAGCAAGGCACCACCTCGTCAACGTGCACAATAGCCAGCAGTATGCTTCTAATGCCGACAAGGTAGTCAAGGCCATGGTGTGCCGCGACCGCAGCACGGAGTCACAGTTGGTCAACTCGTCTAGCCAAGGCATGGTCTCGCTGTCGCCCAGCCAGGAGGGCAACTGCAGTGAGAAAAGCTTGCTCATTGTGGAAGAGGAAGAAGAAGAGGATGAGGAGACAGAGGCAGCACGACAATCTGACGGTGGCGTGGATTGGGGACCGTGCGATGGTGAGGGCATGAAGTACGAAGGCGCAACCTTCTCACCATCACCATCAGGTGCTGATAACGGTTCCAGGGATTTCCGACAAGGGTTGATGGAGTCGCGCCACAGGGAACAATCACCTCGTGGTACACGGGATGTTGCAACTGACAGCGAGTGGGGTGTGGGCAGCGATGACTTTGAGAGCCAGCGAGGCGCCACAAGCCGACTAAGTAGACATTCGACATCACCTTCTCACTATGGCGATGATGCTCCAGATTCGAGGTTTGGAGTACCGCCTCCCCCCACCAGATTTACCAACTATGAGGTCGAGTCAGTGAGCATGACAAGCAGTAATGAATCGCCACTTCCAGAGGCCGGAAGCAGTGAAGCCAAAGAATCCTGGCTGAACGTCAGCAAGAAAGGTAGCATATCGTCGCTTTCCGGCCCCTTCATCAGCAATGCCAAAGATGCCTCCAGACCGTCCGCAGCCGTAGGAGGAACGGATGTGGGTAGCCAAGAGAGCACTGTTACTAATTACAATCGCGACGCTGCTGCACAAGGTGGCCAAAAAAGTGGTACGCTGCCGACTCATGCTTTGGCAGTGAGAGACAAAGGTGCGGCAATTGGCAGGAGTGAGACGTTGCCGAGGAGCCGCGGGGACAAACAGTGGCAAACGGGCAGCAAGTCCAAGCGGCCAGCGTACGTTTTTGTGAATCAATCGTGTCACCAACAGCCAGACGGAGTCCTCCGTCGGCTGGGGGTCCCTCGTTCTGCCAGTGTAGGTGACGCGGAAATGGCAGCAGCCCGGGAAGGTAGGGAACTGAGCTGCGGCCTAGGTGGAGGGATGCAGGATCAAAAGGCGAAGAAGGAGACAGCAGTGTGAAGTGATTGGGATGGCTTGCCCGAGGCAAGAATCACGGACTGGAGCATTTCGAATCACGTATACCAAGGTGGCAATTGCTGTTGAACATCCCGCGTAGATTCTCCGGATTATCGCAAAGGTATGCCAACACCCAAGATCGTTTCAAATCTTATCAAATGGCCACAACAACGGAGATCGACAATATGTTTTGCCCACATTTTAGTTGCTGTCATTCCTTGTAATGTTCTAGACTTGCAGCGAATGTGGAAAAATTGTCTTAAAAACTATTTGCGAAACCAGCAGTATCAACTATGCGCTTTGGAGCATCATTGTAATATTCACAATCTTCAGCGCTCCGTCAACATTAAATGTGCTCCTTTATTTTTTTGGCAAAACAAAATAATTCTTATTTTGTTCATAAAAAATTCGTTACATTTTATTTTGAGGGGATGGCGGGGGATGGTGTTCTAAGCGGGAGAGTTAGGCAGAAAGCATTTGTGGAACCCTGCTCTACTTGTCTATCTCAAATAGTTTTCAAGACATGTCACAATGTTGCTATTGCTTCTGCATGCTAGTATCTTACAGTTCCAAAATGTGGATTTTTATCAAAAAGGAGACTCGTCAGGGAATCTCTGTCTCTTCAATTTCGTTTATCAATTTTTCTTGGAGTCTTCCTGATCCATCTTGGATCTTTCCAAACAAAGTCCTCCAGCCATGGTTGTCGGAGCGAGCCTCGCACATTTTGGAATCGGGATCCGAAGGACCGGGAAAGTTCCAATTTTCTGGCTATAGCAAGAGTCTCTGGGTTATTGCAGCCTCTTTTGCAGCCATCGGTATATGCGTGCCATTTTTTTTTTACTATGAGATTTCTCGTTTTGTCACTGTCCAAGGAACACTACGATCGTTGTCTTCCCGATATTCTCTAAAGCTTCCAAAAAGAGCTTCCCCGCTTATGAAGTTCTAAACTTTCAGTCCCTTGAAAAACAGAATACAGGATTCTACTGTAGTTGTTTAAGTAGAAAGAGCAGAAGGGCTTGTTTATTTTGGAAATAAGACAATGTTTAGTAAAAGAAATTACATTATGTTATCATTAATTTGTTATTCCTAGTACATGGTTGTGTGCATTATACACTCATTGCCATGCTCATAACTGGAATGTTTTCACTTATCATGAACCCTTTTTTTAAACTAGTTATAAAGTATTTATCAAATAAAAACCACATTATTCCTGGGCCTTATTCCACAAAAGTATGGTCTTGTACTTGTATGGGTACGGAGTAATACTTGTACAATTGTAATTTGTTAGACCATACCTTGCAAGTTACAAGCAAATCTTGTCAGTTTACAAGTGTTCTGTTCCACAAAGGTACTGCTATTAACAAACTGCTTGTAACTTGTAGTGAATTTGTTACAGGTAAATGATTACTTGTAAATTAAGTATTAGACAGCATTTGGAACAGAACGTTTTTAATTGAATAAACATGTGATCCGGTGTCAGTGAAGATCACGTTATCTGTTTTTGACAAATTGCTGCTAAATTTACCAAAAAATAAGCCCTTTCTACTAGTTTCTAGCTTTAATAGCACAGAGAAGTAGCATTTTATTTTATCGAGACGCCATTTTCTTTTCACCTTAGACTTGTACTTTTGTTTACTAATAATTTACAAGTTGCTGAGATTATTGGTGGAATGCCATACTACAACTCCATATACTTGTAACTTGTACATTTTTGTGGAATAGGGCCCTGGTTGCAAAACTGGTTCCTTATTGCATAATGTCCGGAAATTCTGCAATCTTACGTTCTCATCATCGTTTCTCAATGATCACCATCTAGTAGCCCGAGAAAGGGGAAGAAATAGACAATCTAACGTGTTCAATGGACAGCGATTTCATATTTGTCACATGCCAAATCAACAGAAGTTACCCAAAGCATGTAAATAAGGCCCCAGATACCAAAGATATCCACATTTTGCTAAGCGTTTCCTTAGCCATATCTAGAATTTTATGTTGCAAATCGACCCCCTCCTGCCGTTCTCATATGCACTAAACCCATGTCGGCACCATGTAACTTATGCAACTCAAAACACTTGAATTTGTCAATGCATTTATTTCCATGATCTGTTTACATTCGTTTATTCATTTGCAGCGATAAATAAATTGCAAGAGTGAAGATTACAAATTGTAGCGTTTTGAATGAATATTCGACAGCGATGCAGCAATAGGCAACCTCATTCCATTTTCAACTCTGTTTTTCCATTTGTAGTGACCAATTGGACCAGGTTACCGCTTTGGGGTCGGTCTGTACCTTTGCACCAGCCAAGTAGCAACCTGCAAAATCAATGTTGTACATTTATCATCAACCTATGCAATTATTACAATTTCATATGGTTTTTCTCAAAACAATTTTCAAAAATCTTTAGGCATCACTGCATGCTTACTCTGCAATAAATTCCAACGACGTCCAAGTTCCAAAGTCCGCTTTGGGCATCCACTTGCGATTCATTGGAGTATCCAGAGTGATGGGCAAAATGGCGACGGCAGTCGAAGAATCAGGAAGACCACTCTTTGGAAGGGCCAAACTCTTGACCAAATGATGGACAGCAGCTTTGGCCATACCATAGCCAATCATGCCTGCATTTCAGATAGTGACGTGAACATTAACTTATATTTCACATAAAGTTGGTTATCTGGAGTTGAGAAATGTGCCATAACTGTTTACCTGGTGTTCCTCCATCCAGAGCTGCCTTTGCTCCCGTCAACACCAACAATCCTCCTTGCTTTAGGTGCCCGCTAGCCACCTGGGCAGCTATAGACGATGTCCACACGCTCTGCTTCCAAGAAACATCACAGTTCTTGATAAAATCTGTAAAGAAATTGTTCTGAATGTTGTGATTTGAAAATGAATACAGCCGGAAAAATCACAGTAGTAAAACTGTCATTGTGTCTATAACTATCAAAATGATTCTTCAAAAATTGCTTTTTTCAGTTACCTTTGTCAGCTGCATTTCCTCCAGCCCATCCACCAGCAACACAAAGGACAGCATCTAGTTTTTCTCCACTTAAGACCTTATCTACACTGTTGACCAATGCCGAGGACTGGTCTTCCCATCCCGCCTGCACTTCAACAACCACGTTGGCATCTGCTTGGTCGTTGGCAGCAAGATCAGCAGATGCGACCCACTGGAAAGTCAAAGATAAAGTATATTAACAATAATATGAAAAGATATTTTTCCACCATTAACCTCATACAGTGGAACCTTGACAACCCGAATTAATGTAGATCGAGCCTACCTCGGATAACCGAAAATTCACATAATACGAATGGCTAAGACTATTTTGTATTCAAAATAAATTTAACTTTATCAACTTTCCACTGTTACTAGGGTGAATTGACACTATCATATTTGTAAGAAGCCTCTCTTGTGGTCACATGTGTGTTGACTGCTAGGGAGGGACTTCCACCCCCTACCAAAGAGAATTTAATGTTTAGAGAGCAAGGGGGAATCTACACGGAACCTTGGTATCCCCACCATAGATTCCCTTGCGCCGACGCTGGCGGTCGAGTGGGTTACATGCTTGCCTCTTGCTCGTCGTGGTCGGTGAAAATTTTTACGGATGAAAGAAATTCCCTAAATGGCGGCTCTTTCGGATGAGAGTTTTAACCAAGGTCCGATGTTGATTGTTGCACATTAAAGACCCCTCGAAAGGGGGTGGAAGTCCCCCGGCGTTGGGGTGTGACGTGTTGCAGAAATAGGCCATGCAACGTAAACCAAAAATCAACCAAACAAAACAAACAGATTCCCTTGCTTTCGGCATGTTTTAAATACCTCACAGGAGGTAAAGTCCCCCCCTTTGCAGGTAAAATTTACAGGTAGGTGATATAGGATCATCCCCACACAATGATATTTGATCACCAAAGAAACTATTGAAAATAAATATTTAGGGCCGGTTGCACCAACAGAGGTTAAGAATAACCTAGGGTTAACTTGTTCTATAACACTAGGTTAACCCACCATTGCATTGCACAAGCATGGGTTAGAAA
>JAQGBW010002119.1:0-21370 GCA_034698625.1 Julus scanicus
AGTGAATACAAACTGATCCTGAGCAACGCGTGAGCAGAGCCTTGTGAGCAATATGCTCAATTTAGAAACAGCCCTAATGCCATCAGAGGCTGCTGAAGGAGAGCTTGGGTAACGATAAACCAATGGGCACTAAGGTGCCACCCGGCTTTTAGTCGTCCCTTTGGTAAAGTATCTAAATTCCCGATTTATAGCAATCTTGCGGCACTCTCCTCCATGGCCAATGTCCACTAATGTGCCACCCTGCTCATAACCCCATGATACTCCTGTAAGCAACATGATTCCTGGAGGAATCACCGTATATTTATAATAATATTGCGGCACTCACCTCCGTGGCCAATGTCCACTAATGTGCCACCCTGCTGATAACCCCCTGGACAACCCCATTATCTGTAGGGGTTCCTTCCTGGCCCATCATAGCCAATGTGAAATAATGTGCCACTCTGCTAGTTTCCAATGAACACCAATGCGCCATTCTGCTGAAGGACAATATGGAATCATGTGCCGCTCTCTGCTTAACAGCCTATAGTAAACGCTATGATTCCTGGAGGAGTCATTTGCCAAACATAGCCAATGTGGACTCAAACGGCTATTTGGCACACAAGCCTCGTCAAAACGCCATGATTCCTGGAGAAATCATCATGATAGCAGTATAATAACGACAGGTGATTCCCGAGGGAGTCATCGGGGCCAATTCCATCGCCGGAACACCTGGAACGGAACAGCTGCGGGGGGAGGAAACGTGTGTTGCGTTTATTTGTATGTCTACGTAATAGTTGGGAAGAACCACCTGCTGGGGGGGAAAAACCGGCCTAATTTTGTATTCGGCAGATGGAACAAGATACAAATTTATACAGAATTTATAAATTTCCGAACAACACCTTCGTCGACGTTAAGTTTGACGAAAAACTTATTATAAAAAACCTGTTATAGGCCTCGTTGTTTCAGTTTATATACTCAAGTTTGTGCACAAGGGCGTGGATTATTAACAACAACAACTAACTAGACGGGTTGTACCGATTGTTTTGTGTGGTCAATTTGAGGGAGTTTTGTTCTAATTTTGGAGGTTGTGAACAATAGGAAAACACTCCCCGAGTGAAGGCCTTTGTTATCTACATAATTTCATCAAATAATCATGAATACGTAATAACGTGAAGTTTTTAACTAAAACACTGTGTGTCCTGAATTGACCAAAAATCAAAATCACCAAATGTTTTGAGTGGTTGAAACGTTTCTGCACTATTTTAAACGAAACTTTTGATATTAAATATGAGAATTTATCTTAAAAAACAATAATTATGAACACGCAATTTGAAACAAACTTTATATAAAATTTAAATAAGACTGTGAACGTATTTTTTTTAAACAAAACAACCTTGAAAGTTTTTTAAAATTTTGAATCTTTTAATTTTTATAAAATTGTGAGTGTTTTAATTTTGAATCTTGTTAAATTCTTGAACACTTTCAAAATAAAATTTTTTGTATAGCCTACTTTTTTCAAAAAAATAGTTGTTAAACTTTAAAAACAAAAAAAGCAGTTTCAACACTTGTTAAACTTTGAAAACAAAAATAATTATGCACACTTAGATAAAAAATATATTTGAATAACTTATTTTGTACTAAGTTGGGGAGGAAAAAAAACTTTCCTACATTTGTACAATAATAATAATAATTATTATTATTATTAATATAACGTTCACGTTACCAAACAACGAAAATTGTGTTCATATAGACGTACATTATTTTTAGCAGTTTTTCAAATTCGTTCATAATTGAAGTTTTTTTAAAATTTGGGTGGATAAATAAATGGAAGAAAACCTTTTCAACTAAAACGCGGATTTGAAACCCACGTTTTTTCGTTAAACCGATTAAAAATGATGGATGAATTAAAGAGGAAACACTTTACAGTTAAGCCCAAATAAATTACGAGTGGGTTAAATAGGCAAAAAACACGAGCCAAGCCCAAACTCGTACTTTAATTAAATTTAGATTGAAATGAATTTTTAAAAAAATAGTTACAGATAAAGATTTGGTTGATAACCTCATCATAGTCAGCGTTTTATATAAGTTTCCACAATCAATTTAATCTAGTTTAAGATTCTATAGGATCTAAAAAATCTTATTAGGTTATCTCACTCGAAATTCAGAAAAATATCTTGAATTGTCTCGTTTAACATTTATAATCCACATAATATTACTAGACTCTTGTTTCATAATCTATAATCTTGTTAAACAAGATTGTACAATCTACACAAACTTGTTAAACATTCTAGCGTAAACAGAAACTTTTTAAAGAATCTAAATAATCTTGTTACACATTCTCGTTCAAGATTCTATGATCTAAATGATCTTTAGATTCTGGTGTTCAGAAATTCTTGTAGAAACAACACAATCTTGTTCAAGATTCAAAAATAAAACAATCTACTTAAAGAATCGAGAATCACATTTTCAAATCTAAATAATCTAGTTATGTAAAGATTCTTGTTTAAGATTCTAGACTCAAAGCAATTTACTTTTAAAATCTTGTAGAAGATCATTGAATCTCTATAGAATCTTATAAAACATAGTAGTTCAAGATTCAAAAATAAAACAATCTACTTAAAGAATCGAGAATCACATTTTCAAATCTAAATAATCTAGTTATGTAAAGATTCTTGTTTTATATTCTAGACTCAAAGCAATTTACTTTTGAAATCTTGTAGAAGATCATTGAATCTCTATAGAATCTTTTAAAACAATGTAGTTAATTAACATGATTAGCCTGCTAATCACGTTAATCTTAACCTGTTATCCCCGCCTCAGCCCCCAGCACGAGCTAAAGAGGGCGTGGCACGTGAAATTCAAATCCTAATCCCAACCAATATGACCCACATTTTCCGAGAGCACGAAGAAGGTGAAAATAGGGTTAACGGGTCACACTAATGGAACGACCCTCGCCGGGCTCAAGGCTAAACCTTCGTTTTGTATCTTACGTCAAAATTTAACGCATTCTTTACAGCTTATTTCACACAATCTCAACGTTTCTCAAAAGGTTTTTTATACGAAAAAAGCCCGGTTTTTAACGAAACAAATTGACGAATATTCGAACGTGCGTTCCAATCTACGTTCCAAGTTTTAAAAAACAACAACAACAATCGGAATTCCAAAAACGATAAAAAACACGAACTTACCAAATGCTGAATCACGGAATTTAGTATCCGAAATCTTCGATTGAACGTCGTTTCCGATTGTCAGGCGAAATAAACAAACAGACGACGATGTCTCGATTATTTGAAAATTAAAAAACGAGGGCGGAAAAACACACGAAAACAACCACCTTGCGCACAACAAAACTTCCGAATGGCATGTAGAACGCCGCCCTAATGACGCCGTAACTTAGTTCGGGATGCATCCGCTAGGTGACACCCAACCTCAAAACTATTTGGGCAAATTAGAAAATGGGTGCCACTCTTCGGTAAACCATGCATAGGGATTTTTAAGCTGTGTGCCACCCTACGTGTTGAAATTTGATTCCGCATGGTAGATAAATAAGTTGCGAAATAAGTCAATCGGAAGATACGTGCCACTCTTCTGAAGGCAGTGAATAGTGCCCCTCTGGGTGTAATTTAGTTTAGTTCAGGATTGTTCCGCACGGTGGGCTTGGCAACAACCAATGAGCGAAAGATGCCACTCTTCGGAAAGCAAATTGTCAAAATTTGGCACCAATTTTAAACCTTAATGATTAATAAAGTGAAAATTAACTAAAAAAATAAACCTAATAAAACGCAGAATCGGTTAGCTGTATGTACACTATCGGTTTTAATCGATTGTTAAGTATAAAGTACGAGAGTTCCAGTTGCGCAGAAACTCTCGAAAATATTACGTGCGTATCCAATATTCGGATAAAAATATAAAAAACACATCCGTTAAGGGATCGAGACAATTTACAACATCGTTAAACTCCCGTTAACTTTTCCGACGATATTAACGGGCGATTTAGCTCCACCTTAAACGCGAACATCACAAATTCGTCCGTTAACTAATCGCTGTTTAAAAATTATGAAAAAAAATAAATTATCGAACCTAATTGACGCTTGCGGGGAAACCTTTACAAAAAAAAAAACAAAAACAAAAAAAAACAAGAAGTGAAATAAGTAAAAGTTTTTTTAAAACTGACTAGCGTACGAAATAAATCTTACGCTTACTGTCAAAATATTTAAATCACACGTTAGGCTAACCGACGATGGCACATCAAGTTTTGATGGACAAAACCAAGATGACGACTAACACGATGGCGATAATGGCGATGATGAGGGCGAAGCAGCAGATTTTGGTCCTGTATTGTTTCTGAAATTTTAAAAGTAAAAGTTTAAGTTTGTGTTCGTATTTTAAGTTCGTAATTCTCGTAAAGTTAACTTGAATTTTAACAAAAATAAGAGTTTGACAAACACATACAAATTTACAAAAAAAAATTACCTGCAACTGCGCTGCCTTCGTTAACTGCGACGTACCGGATTCCACGTTGTGATACGTGTGATCGATGTTCGATTCTATCGTATCTGAAAAAACAAACGACGCGTACGGTTAAAAACTTATTCGAGTCGGCGGTTACTTAATGGCCGGTTATCTTCGTTATCGAACTCACTTATGACTTCGCCTTGTTCGTGCACCATGTTTCCCAAATCACGAAAAATCTGATTCACGTCCAGAATGTTTTCCTAAACAAAGGGGAAAAAATTTGGTTTTCACGTAAATGTCGGGATAGTTCCTCTATAAATTGGCCAACTATCTTTAACTCCTACTATATATATACCGTACCTCCAACTGTCGTATCCTCTCCTCTCGTTCCACTAGCATGGCCTGTTCGAACTCCAGATCCTTGGACACCTGCTGCTGTACGAAACTGAAAAACACGAATTACGGCGGGGTTAACGGGCAGCCGTGTTTTTAACGAAGCGTGGCGCAACCCGAAGAGTGGACGTACGTTTGCTGGGCGTGGTCTTCGAGCAGTCCGGCCCTCTCGTTAGATTCGTTCTGATTTTCTTCCTCCGTATACGAAACCGGCTTTTGGAAATTGTACTTGGTACGGATCGTGTCGGCCATTTGCTAAGAACACGCGCAAATAGAGTTATTGGAGGTTAAAGACCGTTAGAAATAAACGACTCGTTAACTTTAGTTTTACCTTTTGCAAGCCCGTGTATCTCTGCACCGCATCTTGGAAATCGTTTCTTAGCCTTTCGGTGCGCAACCTTCCTTGCTGAGGAAAAATAACAGTCGGTAACACCAAAATTAACAAACGACTCGTCTAAAACTTAACAACCCGTTAACGGCCGCTAGAACTCCGATAACCCTGATTAAGAAATTTTCCCGCCAGTAATAAGTCAAAAAAATTATGGGCCCATGATACGAATCGAACCGTTAAACTTAATTATTGACAAATGTTTTCGGAAGTTTTAACGAACATCAGAAAAGCAGCATCTTTCCTCTAACGCAGAGATAAAAGTTAACGAAACGATTGTTTTTAAACAACGTACAAAGAAATAATAGTTATTTCCTATAGTTTAACGGTCCGTTACGATCGTGCTGCTGTTAACCAGCTTTTTTTTAATAAGTTTTACCAGCTTCAGTTCTCCACGGTCATCTTAACGGAGCCTTCATCGTACTTACTTTATCGCCGCCCCTCGAAAGATTCGTTAACTCCCTTATAAACTTGGTCGTTAGCAGGATAACTTTGTTAGTCTTCTGTTGCGTGGAGTTTCTGTAAAAATGAATCCGATACATTAACTTTGACGCAATTTGTTGTTTATTTATTTGTAATCTTTGAAATATTTGTGTTATTTTTGACCATTTTTTTAGCTACTTTCATCGTTTTTTGTTGGTGCAACCCGTCACTAGATACACGCTTAGCGAAGTGGGTGAAATTCAAATTCAATAAAAGCTTATAACAAACTCACATGTTATCTCTTAACGCCGGTTTATCTTTCGGAGTCCCGATTTGTTTCAAGATCCTTTCCAACGTCGTTGCTACAAAAAAAATAAATCAAAAACTAAAATTTCGGTCGTTATTGCGACATCAAACCGTTAGCTAACGGATGATCAAACGACGATACGTACATCCGGCATTAACCGTAAATATGTTCGTTCCCACCGTGTCACAGAGCTGAGAAAACCGACTCTCGGCAGATTCTACATAAAAAACAAGAATTAAAAAAAAATCAAAGTATGTGTACGAGTCGTATAAATAAATAAGTTTTGATAGGTCCTTAGTTACGAACCAAGATCTAAAATCAAGTGTTTCAATAGTTCCATAGCCTCGAAAAACAAAATCTAAACAAGTGCTTTACACAAGGTCTCTGATCGAGAATTAAAAACAAGTGTTTTGAAAGGACCGCAGTCTTGATAAAGCCTCTAATCCAGACCTAACTACAAGTGTTTTGTTTTGATAGGTCCTTAGTCTAGCAACAATATCTAAAAACAAGTGTTTCGATAGGTTCATAGACCTAAAAAAACAAGGGTTTCGATTGGTCCTTAGTCCAAAAAGGACTACAAATCAAGAGTTGACCCTTGACCATCGTAAGGGGCTAATTTACCTGCACCTCCCCACAAAAGATCAGGATGAGATGTCGACGTGGTGCCGTAATTCGAATGAGTCGCCATCGCGATGTCTGTACGTGGACTTCAGTTGATGGTCTAGAAAGATATAAAAAACATAATCAGTTAAGACTGATAACGAAATCTCAAAAACAATTATTCTTTTATCATATCGACCATAGGGACCATTAGGACATAGTTGTAGCTGTTAAATAGAGTTTTACGAGTACAAAGCCCTCGGGGTCTACAAACATGTTGATGAAAGTCCCAAATCCACTCGGGATCAATATGGAAAGGAAAAACACTGGTCAGCTTGACTAAGGGTTATTAAAATAATGATGCCCCCAATGTCAAAGTTTAGGGGCTTAAAGGCTCCTGGGGATTTAACATTCATGGGGAAAGTCCATACACAAATATTACAGCCCTAAAAATACTTCATGAGGCAATTCAAGTAGTAGTTCAGTCTGTAGTTGACACTACTGTCACTACACTACACAAATACACACAATTTCCATGTAAAATATAAGCAAATAACTAACCTGTAGACTGAGAAGGACAAAACACAAATGAAGTATTTCTGTCTAATGAATAAACCTAATTTTTTTAAGGTAATCATTTTTTAAAGACTTAATCATGGTGATTTCCAATCAAGTCAATTCATACAGAATAAGACTAAAATCAGTTGAAAAATATGCTTACAATGTTCAGGATTTTGATAATTCAGTTATGGTATCACAGAGAAGTTGTCCTAATAATAATCCACAAAACTACAAACCACAATAATTTATAAACCACTGCATGAAACTACCATTCTTGCAAAACTCAGGAGATACACCCCCTAAAACAAACCCAACATATCACGAAATTTACAAGTGGGCAATCGAGTTTCATCGTCCAGTATCGTCACGAGGTTATTGTACACTCTTCACTTTTCAAAACAGCCAAGTTGTCAATCTCAAAACCATCCAAAACAGGCAGAAAATCTCAAATTTTCCACATGAAAATATGGATCATATGACCAGAGACAACATGGCCGACGTTCCACACTCAACATTCTAAAACCCTCATTATAAAGAAAACCGCGATTGAATCGTACTTACGTTAGCGGCGATGAATGCTCGGAACTTCACTCTTGCTTCATGAACACAAATTTCCACTTGACTATAAACAAAAACATCGATTTCACAAATTTAAAAACAATCAAAAATAGCCTTATCGCAGAACAGCATAAACGAGACTTTGGAACAACAACGACCGCATCGCCATCTACGGGGCAAAGTCGAGAACAAGAATTCAAATTGCTAAATGCAGGATGGCACGTCGATTGTTATTGGTTGTAGGATCAACCCTTCATGTTAGGCAATAGTTAACCCCACCCACGTAATATTATATAAAACTAGGTAAAACTAGTTGGATTTAGTAGACGATTGATCATTCCCCGGCTCACTTTTGCATCGAAACGTATCGAAAGTTGCTCCTTAACATCGCAAATTCTTCAAAAACTTTTAAAATTGGCAAATTTCTTGGATTGGAACTCGAGGTGCCATCACGTAAGTTCTGCATCGTGTGTTCGAAACTTTGAGAAAAAATACGTTATTTTCTTGTAAATTAGCGTAAGATTGGTTGTTTCGTATCGAAATATGTGTTAAAAAGTTTATTTTGTTCCTTGAACTAAGTCAAAACCGAGTAAAAACTAGCGTATCGAACAATGCAACGCGCTTTGCAACGGCTGCAAAGCGCTTTGCGTTAAACAATACGAGCGCTCAGTAGCGTAAGCGTTCTACGTAAGAGCGCTTCCTCAACAGGTCGTGTTCTGTGAATGGGGAGCGTTCAGGTATTACGTGTAAAAAGGTCAATGGCTTTGGAATGCTGATTTTCAGGGCTAAAATGACCCTAGTATGAAAATTATTAGAATTTTATAAAAAAGGTCCTACCTGCCATACAGAATTTTTTGTAAAAATGCCATGCAAATGGAATGCTTATTTAAAGGATTAAAATGGCCGGAGTATTAAAAATTATTAGAATTGCCTAGAAAAAGGTCCTAACTTGCCATATAGAAATTTGAGTAAAAATGCCATGTTAGGGCTAATTAAGGCACCCAAGTAGATATATTTGTAGGGGCCGCAAATATTTAGGGGCTATTTAGGCACCTGGCCCGAATTCTTTTAATCAATCCGGCAGAAACTGTAAAAAAAACAAGTACTCGTTACAAAAATTATAATTAATTAAGCCATGAAATAATTTATGTAAAATCGCACATGTACGCTACATGAACCTCGGGTGTGTTAATTAGGACTATCATCACTAGATCGCCTCAGGGTAGAAGAACCTCCACTTCCGATTGACTGTTGGTCCTCCGTGGAGCGAGACGTCTGATATGGCATGCTGCGGCGATGAAGATCCCTCGCCTCTTCAGGTGCCAGAACCACGACGACAACCTTCGGGTCCTCAGCAGCAGGTTTGTAACCGCAGCTCTTACCGTCTTACGGTTCTAAGCATGAGTGGTTAGGAATGGAACATTGCCAATAATTTAAAATTTCAAAGTGTAAAAAGTTTGACTACACGGCACTCGTGTTCCCGCATTTTGCCTAAAATGGTGGCCTTCCGGTAAAAAAGCAAGAATACGGGAAGTAAAAGTGTGATTTCACTGCCAAAAAGTATGTTTTTACTTCCAATATTAAACTCTTCTAAAAGTATTGTTTATAGAAGAAACGTTTTCAAATTAAGCGCATTCATAGCAGTTAGGATGGTTATGATGTTATTCCCTGTAGCTGGAATTTAATGCATTTTTGCTTTTAGAACTTTAGCGCGTGCGGGAGTTCTTAAGCACGTGCAAAACAGTTCTTTTTCTCTTTGATGTTTAAGCTGGTGATTTTGTGTCTGTGAGATTTGCCGAGAAAAATAATGCCGGTATGAACTCGAAGAAGCTGAAATGTATTTTTTGCGAAGAAAGGAAAATACCGCGAGTTTTAAATTTACTGATACACGAGTCATAAATATGGTTGCAAAATTTGATATCATTCTGAAACTTCCCCAGGCTTTTCTGTGCGGAGGAAGATAAAAATTGCAATCGGCACATTTTGCAACGATGTTAGTTAATTTTCAATAGTTTGTTAGTTTTCGTAAAAAAATACTGCTAAACGGTAGTGTTCTTAATATTGCAAATAATTTTTAAAAAAAGTTAATTTAGTACGGTATAATCCTTCGTATCTTTGTGTCCCAATTGTGTCCCGACTTATTTTAGTAATAAAAACATATTTTCAACGATATTCACAACTGTAAATTTGTGAATAATATTTGTTACGTTTTATGGTTTGTGAATAATTTTTAAAATAAAAATTTGTAAAATGGCCCATTCCTACCCGCTCTCTCCTTCTGGTTGCAGGGCTATGACTACGACTTTGTTCCGCCGTTGGATGCTAAGTACGAGTGCTCCATCTGCCTGCTTTGTCAGAGGGAACCGACTCAGACAACGTGTGGACATCGCTTCTGTCGCGACTGTATTCTGCTGTGGATCAGGTGAGGTCTTGCCGACAAGAGTTTTTGGCACCCGGACGTCTCTGAATCTTTCTCAAAGTCTAAACCTCTGAATTTTCTTCGCAGGACCGAATGTCAACGGTGTCCGGTGGACAACTCTCACATAACCGAAGCAGACGTGTTCCCGGACAACTTTGCCAAGCGTGAGATATTTAGTCTGGAAGCTCATTGCGTGAACCACAAGAACGGCTGTCCGGCCATCGTTGAAATCGGACAGATGGAGGTTTGGCATTTGCTTCTTGTGTTCTTAGCGTTTGCGTTTACGAGTTTCTCGATCATCCGTCCATCGTTCCAGGACCATCTGCACGCTTGCACTTACAAGACAGTGTCGTGTCCAAATGGCTGTCCGATGATATTGCGTCAGCAGGATGTTGGCGAGCACATCGACAAGGAGTGCCTGCACAGGGTCATCGAGTGTTCGCTCTGCTATGCCAAGTTTCCCCTCAACCAGCAGCAGGCCCATTTTGAGATGTGTCCAATGATGTCTTTGCCGTGCCCTTACTGCCAGGCAAACCTTCCACGGCAGGAGCATCCCCGTCATATCCAAGAGGATTGCAACCAGGTGGCAATGAGATGCCCCTTCGCAGACATTGGTTGCGACATCCAGGTATGCCATTTTCTTAAAAATATTTCTTGATGGATTCAGGATCCATCAAGACATGATAAGTTGTAAACAAGGTGCAAATTGCATGTAGTAGTCTTCCAGAGCCTCTTGCGGTTGTGTTTCTTGCATCGCCCCAAGAGTTTCTGAGAAACAGGCTTGTTATGGGTCTTTTGAGGAATCTGTCTTCAGGGTTTCAAAGATGTCCACCGAGACCTTGCCTTACATGCAACTATTCATTTGATACTCAAAACAGGTATGTCGAGAGCGCATCCAAGAGCACATCACCAACGGTACTCAACGGCATCTTCGCCTGTTGCACGCAGCCCACAGTCGCCTCCATGCCTTTGTCTCCAACTTGGCCTCCATGGTGGACAGCGGGAGCGCCAGTCACATCTTGGATGCTCGGCATCAGCAGCGCCCTTCTCCAGGATTCTCTTCGCCACAAGGCGGTGACGAGATCAACATCGGCCATCTGTCTCTGGGAGCCGCCGAACCGAAAACTCCTTCACCCCAAAAAGCAGCCGGTCTGCAGGGGGAGAAAGTTACGGACTCTCCGAAAGGTAACTCTCCGTTGGTCGTTCCCAGCGTTCCAGAGCGGTCGCTGCTGACCTCGACCGAAGGCTTGATGAAGGAGTTGTTTCAGCGCAACATCCAGCTGGAGCAAGGGCACCGCGAGCACGAGATCAAGATTGTAACTCTACGGCAACGGTTGGCCACGTGCGAAACCCAGCTAGAACTTCTGAGGGAGAGTGCCGCCGCATCCTCCTCCGAATGTCGGTACAGCAACGGTAACTACGCGTGGAGGGTGCCTGGCATTTCCCGCATGATACAGGAGGCACGGCACGGTGGCCACAGCCGGATGGTCCACAGTCAAGGCTTCTACACTGGAGTCTTCGGTTACAAGGTGTGCCTGCGTCTCAACATAGTGCAGAAGGAACCCGCATCCGCCCTCGTGTGCCTCTTCATCCACCTGATGCAGGGTGAGAACGATGACATCCTAGAGTGGCCCTTCATCGGCACCATCAGCCTGAGCATCGTCCACTTCGAAAACGATCCAATGCTGCGGAACGACATCAGCGAGACCATGTGCACCAAGCCTGGCCTCGCAGCGTTCCAGAGACCGACTTCTGACAGGAATCCCAAGGGTTTTGGATACACAGACTTTGTGGATGTGGCGACGCTGACCAAGGGAAACTTCATCCGGGATGACATGCTGGTTGTCAAAGCCACCGTGGTACCGATAGAGAGAAAGTGACATTAAAATTGCGGAAGACAGTTGTCTATCTTATATTTCTATCCTGATCATTAACCGCTTTCTATAAACTTACTTGAACCGTTGTTGAATCTCAAGATCGTACATCGTCGGATACATTTATACCTCGTACGCTAAAGAGACTAACTGTTTTTTATGCCTTTTTCTAAAGTCCGGAACTTTTTGCTAACATGTTTACGTATTAAGATTTATATCGAACAAATAAACTTTATCTGCTATTCTATCAAACATCTCTGTGACTTCTTTCATCGTTGCTATTTAACGGGCAGTCTTGTTTTCCAAGGGCTTTTGAAAAAACTTGGATGATAAATGAAATAAGTCTTTAATAAAATAAATGTGCCCATTTCAAATTTGTGGAGGTATTCAGGTTGTTAAAGACGGGTAAAAAAATCCAAATATCATCGCTGTTATCCGTAAACAAGTTCCGAAAGACGTGTCGCAATTAAGACCTTAAATATTTCTGGTATAATTCTATAGACCTAAAAAAAATTTCAATATGTCACCAAAACGTGGTTTTGGAACAAGTTTACCGTGTAACGACAACTAGTACCAGGCTTCGTTAAAGTGAACATCTAACGGCTTGTTTGACATCAAATACGACATCAAGAGGGCTTTCGACCAGTTGCGAGGCATCCGTTAAAACCAAAACTTAACGGAAAGCCCGCATCGCAACTGGCCGTCGGCACCGTGCTTCGGGAGTAATAGGAACTTGTGGCGAACGCCGCCGCAGAGAGATCAAGTTGTTGTAGAACTGCACGGGAACGTCGTCACCATTACGTACATCAAGGTATCTGGAAGAACGGCTAACACGTTCGAACCGATTAATCGTTGCCTCAGAAGTTTATCGGTCGATTAAGCGAAACGTGACGGGTGGCTTTGGTGTCACGATGAACCAGTAAAGGAGCTTGATCTCCTCCTCGCACACGACTTTAAAGTTCTGCAGGACCTGCGGATGTTGAGAGTAAACGATTTGATTATAAATTGGGCAGTGATATTCCATCAGGGAGCTAATGTCAGAATCCGCCGCTTACCTTGATAATTGCCAAATATATTTCCTGCTCGGCAAAGCGTCTTCCGGGGCACATCCGTGGTCCCCTGCCGAACGGGTGCGTGTTTATGTTCGGATTGTTGCTGGAGGACTTGTCCATCCATCTCTCGGGCAAAAATTCGTGCGGCTGATCGACATACTCGGGAAGGCGGGCGGAGACCATCGTTTGGCAGCAGACTATCGTCTACGAGGGTGACAAATGGGAATTATGAAACCGCAGGAGAGAACAGAGCCCAAAACCATTCTCACGCATCCTCTCGCTTACCCCTTTCGGAATGCTGTATCCGCTGAGTACCAAGTCGTGGTTCATTATTCTCACAATGTTCGGAATGGTCGGGGTTAACCTGCAAACGGAAAAAATTTCATTAACGACAATCGCGGACATTTAAAAAGATCTTCCGTTAGAATAGCAATGGATCGAAGCGTGACAGGTCTTCACTGGATCGCAACAACCATCGTCAAACAAATCTTAACGGTCTCTCGAAAAGTCCTTACCTGAACGACTCTTTGACGACAGCCTTCAAGTACGGCATCTTCGCCAGATCGCCAGCCTCGATGTTGAGCTTGTCTCCGACAACCGAGCAGATCTCTTCGTACAGCTGTTCCTGAACATGCGGGTTCCGGCCGATGTGTTGAAGGGCAAAGACTATCGTGTTTCCAGCCTATGAAGATAAAAACAGACGTTTGATGACCCGGCTTATCCATGCTTACAGAAAAAGGTTGCAAGATGGCCGCCCGCGTAGCAGACGAACTCTTTCCGTACTTTCGGGAGATCCGCACTCACCGTATCGATACCAGCCGTAATAAAATCGATGATGCCAGTGTGGACATCGCTCAACTTCTCCTTGTTGGAAGTCAGAAGCAGCTGGACGACGCTCGGAATTTCCTCCGGATCGCGGTCGCGACACTCGTCGTTCAACTTGGCTCTTACTTCGGCCATGTGTTTCGAGACGACGCTATCGATTAACAAATAACATAAATAACCCATTGTCGATGAGGCGATTTTTTCAAAAACCCGCAGATGCATTACCCGTGAAAAGTGAGCTCCGCTTCTTCCATCATCTTGTAAGCCCCCGTCTTCACGTATTTCCACAAAGGCAGACCGTAGAACAGCTCCTGGTAAGCTTGAAACAGATCCAAGCTGGCGGTGATCATGCGCTGGGCATCGCTGTTCTCATCGAGCTCGAAATCCAGACAGCCCAGCCTCTTGTCCAAGCAAAACATGGTCGCGGCTGGAATAAAGGAAGAGGATTGTATTAAAAAGCTGGCACGAACATCCTTGCCAGTTCGAACATTTACGCCACCACTCACATTCCAGCGCAAAACGGTGCAACGGCTCCATCATGTTGAGCACGTAATTGTCGCTCGTCCGCATCTTCCTAAGGAGGTCCACCAGATCGGCGCAGATGTCGCTCTGGGGCCCCAGATTGTTCTGCACTACCCTCGGCTGGATCAGCACGGCGGTCAGGCTGGTCCGCAGAGAATGCCACTCTTCTCCGATGCTATTGAAAACAAAATTCTCGTTAACCATTTGGTGCCCTTTATCTCATAAGGTCTCCTAAAACATCACACATGCTTACGCGTTGACCAGCCCCACGTTGGTGTAGATGTCCGGTCGGCTCCTCCTGAACATGACCGCCGCCTCGTTGATCGGCCGCAGCGGATATCTCCCCTGGTTTCTAAGCACGGTCTGGATGTCCGCCGGATCGTAGATTTGGACGAAGGGGATTCCCTGCCGGAACTCCTCCTTGAAGATCTTGCCGTACTGGTAGTACTTGTCCATGTTCGCTTCGTGCAGGTTCTCTAGCGTGTAGCGACCTGGAGAACAAAAAGTTTGAACCGCAGAACCACATTCCCGTGTCCACATCCACCGTTTTACGGCTCGTAGATGGCTTACCCACATACGGGAAATAAATCCAGCTGGTGCCGATGAACGGCAAAGACGGTTTCGGACCTGGAAGTTCCTCGATGCATCGCACTCGAGGTGGATCCTCCGATATCTCAGATTTAGACATGACGACGGAGGGAAAACTGAAATTACAAATGTTAAAATGCAGATTAGATGAGTAATTTTTTTTAAAAATAATACTGCGTACACATTAGCCAATAAATAGACAAGTAATACTTTTTCCCCCATTACTCTACGTATGAAACAAACATCGCATGCAGCGTATATATATATATATTTATGCAGAGATTGTTTACTGATATTTAATAACCAACTTGTTGCTTAAAACATTTTTGATATCTTATGTCCAAGTTCATTAATCGCGTTTGTATTTTCAAGTGCATCGGTTTCAAATAATAGCTCCGCAGTATTGATTTTTCTACGAATATTCCAGACGCATATATTTTTCATCCCAAAACCTAATGTTGGATTTCTGCGAATAGCAAAAATACATAATTCGCCCAATTAAGCTCTAGAAACGACGGAAAATCAATACTGATTCAATAACCTAGCAAGCTTTTATGTATGCAAGGTTCAATAGACTGAAAGTTGTTTTTGAAATCCGAGCACAAAATCCTTCATGAAGACAAAAAACTCGTGAAAGATTTTTTTATGTTTTCACACATTTTCTCTCCTTTTATAGATTTCAAAGTCATCATTAAATTGTATATCACAAACTACTAAAATATCTGGTGTTAACTGAGATCTCCCACAGACTTTGGGAGAATAAAAACGAGACAATTACGTCTGTTTCAAATGATAACATCTTAATTGATTAATCGATATCCTGTCAATAAAAGTTAAAATCATATCTAAAAAAAGCTTTCAGATTTGAAGAGTTTAATCGCCGACGGCTCAAGAGGTTTTTTTTAAAACAAAATTAATCTTTTCCATCTTTAAGTGGTTGTTTAAAGATATTTTAAGAAATTTTTCAATCATATTTCAGTTGAAATAAAATTGGAGATATTAAATTTGTAGAAATTTACAGAAGATTTGCAGACATTTTGTTTAAATTTACAGAAAATTGGCAAACATTTAGTATAAATTTAGAAAAAATGTACAGACATTTTGTATAGAAATACAGCAAATTTGCAGACATTTTTGTAAAAATTTACAGAAAATTTGTACACATTTTTGTAGATATTTACAAAAAATGTGCAGACATTTGTGTAAATTTACAGAAAATTTTCAGACAAATTTGTAGAAATTAACAGAAAATTTGCAAACATTTTTGAAGAAATGTACAGAATTTTTATTACAAATTTACAGGAAATTTGCAGACATTTTTCAGAAATTTACAGAAAATTAGAGACAATTGCAGTAATTTGGAAACATTTCAGGAAATACGAAACACAATTTAAACAAATATTGAATTTTTGTTTCTAAAATTTCAAGAAATTTAACAAAAATTTCGAGAAAGTTAAGACATTTTGAGAATAATTTTCTTTTATAAATTTGAAGAAATTTCGCTTTAAATTGAAAACAATTTGCATTTTCAACAAAACTTATCCGAGAATCTTTCAAGTTTCATTTTTTTTACAAAAAAAAGTATTTCAAATGAATTTTAAAGTATGTACAAATATGAAAACGAAACTTCTACCTTTCAAACACTACCAAAAATGTGTATATAAGATTTGTTATCGTTTTATTTATAGTGGGTTATCTTTTCTAC
Organism: Julus scanicus; assembly: GCA_034698625.1. Lineage (NCBI taxonomy): Eukaryota > Metazoa > Arthropoda > Diplopoda > Julida > Julidae > Julus > Julus scanicus. The sequence goes on from JAQGBW010002119.1 coordinate 16,650, forward strand.
AACGAGGAAGATCAAACACTCTCAGCCTATCAAATTTATTGACAATAATTTACAAAAACTTATCGAGTGTTACTTAATTATATTTCCAAACGTAGCAGTATTTCAAAGCCTTTGTGCAAAATAATGTATTCATAAACCGCAATTTCAAAATTTTAACTACAGAACTGTAAATTACAAGAGTCACGAAACCAACATTTCTGACAGTTTTCATCACAGTTAAATAATTTACTACATATATTCTACTACGAAATTGCAATTGACAGCAGTTTTAATTAAAAAATGTTCAGCAGTCTTCATCGCATTAAACAATTTACATCAATTGTTAACTGTACTTGTTTTCCAGCAGTTTTAGTTACAAAGTTTGTAACAGTTCTAACTAAAGTAGAGTAGTTTTGACTAAATCAGAAATGTTTTAACTAAATTAGAGAATTTTAAACTAAATTACAACAGTTTTAACTAAATCTGAGAATTTTTAACTTTATCAGAGAAATTTTAACTAAATTAGAGAATTTTAAACTAAATTATATATATACAGCAGTTTTAACTAAATCTGAGAAATTGTAATTAAATCAGAAATGTTTTAACTAAATTCGAGAATTTTAAACTAAATTACAGCAGTTTTAACTTCACTATAAAATTAGATACGTTTTAACAACACAAATAACAGCAGAATTTCACAACAAAATCTACATTCGATCATAGCAAACCTAAAACTGAAAATACTGAGCACAATGTGTACTATATATTAATGAGTATGTCACTATGTCAACATACCTTTGTTTAGCCTTGCTGAGAAGACGATTTCCAGGCTAAATGTGCAACAGATTATATCCACACAACGATGTTGTTGTTTCGAATGACTTGAGAAGCCCCTTGAGGTGGTCCTTCCACTATATATTTGGTCCACTTGTGGAATTTGTGTAGTATAGCTCTTCCGAAACACCGCCTGTAGTGGTTGAAGAAGATGACACAAAAAGCCAACTTGCGATTTTGCCCAGCAGCAGACAACGAATGCTCTTGAACTTCGACTTGAACGCCGATGAACTTTGTTGGGGACAGATACAAATAAAAGCAACTTTAAAAATTCAGCAACAACTTACACAACTCCTCCTCCTCCTCCATCATTCAACTTTTGAAAGACGTGGACACAACCCTCTTCAAGATCTCAATTATTTATTTCTTCCCTTTCAAAAAACCACTTTTTTAAAACATTACCAGCTGTGACTCTTGTACTCAAGTTTTTTAAAAAATTGGTTTTTTTTTTAATTCCCAAAATACTCCAAGTTATCCTAGTGATCCAATGGCACGATTAGACTTAGAAATGAAAGGAATTTTGGGTGCAAAGATCGGGTATTTTATATAACATCACCACAAATGACTTCCTAATTAGTAATGTGGGTTTTAGTAAGGGAAAAAGTCATTACATGATGCATATAAATAACTACAATCAGTACATAATTATATATAACATATAAGAGTTGGGTAACAATTGAGTACATTCAAATGAATTTGAGTACCAAGTAAAAGAGTATAATTGAAATAAAAAATGTACAAAAGTAACTGAATGCAAATGTACTCATGCGTTTTGAGTACATTTTTAAAACCGGGGCACAGTAGTACAACGTCTTTATAAAATCCGATTTTATCAGCAACCCAATGCTTTTGATTTATGTACAAAGAAGCTGTATGCAGCACTCTTTCATCAACCAAAATGTCTAAGATCTGACACAAGTATAGAAGAAATTATCTGCAGTTAAAGTTATTGCTCTTGAAAAGTAATTAATCAACTCGCGATTGGATTTTTATTCTCGGTGTAATTACAAAACATTACATTTAATAATGCTGCAATATACTACCATTGACGAGCGTACATATCCAGCTATAATTTCAAACTAAAGTTTATGTTAATTAGCCACGTGGTCAGTTGTAAGGCCTTATTAAAATCAAATTAGTTATATGGGGTACAGTGGACCGCCACATTGTGGGGTACAGTGGGACATATCCCAGCATACCCCAATTAATGTTTTTGGAAAATATTTTTTTTATATTTTCTCATTAATCATAACTTTAAATAAAAACAACGTTGAAATTTATGTTTTAAAGTAAAAATGGTTCACAGTCACAGAAAATATGAAAGCTGCTGTAATTACGGTTAATTTTAATCGTTTTTGTAATTTATACTTGGAATTTTAAATTGACGTGCTGAATTAGACACAATAAATCAATGTGGTGGTTTTTTTGTGTGTAAAATCCTGAAGGCTTGTTATTCTTTTAAAATGCTAGGAGTTAAAGATTTTTCTCCAAAAAAAATGAATTCTAAAAAGTGTACCCACTGTTCCCCGGTCTCCCCTACAACAGGGCCTCAACTCCTCTCTCAGAGAGCTCCACTGCCCCCTGTCCATTCCTCTAAAAGGGGGGCACAAGGAAACCAGGGCCATTTTATTCCTGATTGTGGATTAGGTCCTATTTATCTCCCATGGCAACCAATATTTGTGGTCCAGGTCCGCCTCTGCGGACAATTGTTAGTAGAAATTGGAGACTTTGGAGTAGGAAATTGATAAACATTCAAAATGAGAGTGTACATTACCTACAATCACCATAACAACAAGTCGTAAAGCACGTGTAGGTGGTTTAATTTCAAAGCATGAAATAAACTTAAAAGGTTTGCTTCGTTCACCGAATTGTGCTTTTTTTAGACATACTAATAACCATATTTTAAAGCAGAAGGGCGTGATCAGCCCTTTTCCTGAAAATCGTTTCAGACAAGAGGGTGTGAAAAATTTATTTGTAACTATCATTCTGAGAGGGGTGTTAGTGACAAGGTATTTCCGGATTCTGCTCTCGGATATCATTTCAACCCTTTATATACTTATAGTTCTCCATTCGAGTTTCCGAGGAAAAACCTTGTAGTTTTTGGCTGCTGTTTAGCCTTGAAGGAAAAAGCACGTTTTGTAGTATTAAATGTTAGTCCATGCAGCTGGGACCGTGACCCTGCGTAACATTAATAAAACAAAAACAAAAGAGAGCACATAACTCTTGTGTCACGGATGACACTCGAGGCAACATTATTATGTCTAGACAACGGGTTAAGAAGACTAAAGGCGTTACAATTCGGGGCTTTAATACAATCGATTGCGCGTTTTCGGGGGTCAAGGGTTACATTGGGTGTTGTTTCGTCTATATCAACCAGGCAACCAGCTTGCGATACAACCCACAACACACAAAATAGATCGTATGCAAACAAAAATAACATTTCGTATATGTATGTCTAAATACAGAGGAACCTCGGTTTACGAATACTACATGTTGTTTCCCTTTACGAATGATGCTTCAGTTTGCGAACACATTTCTGTGGACCACCGATCAAAGGTCCGAGTTTCTGCAATTGTTTTACTAGTTCCAGCCGAACATCTTTGTTACGGATAAGTTTTACTAAATATATTTAGTAAAACTTACAAGAAACATCTAAAATGTGTTTGAATTTCCAAGGATTTAAATTAAAATCGATATTAGTTTGAAGGATATAGCCTATATACATTGCAAATATGGCAAAAGTATGGTCTCTTGTTTTAGCCACTCCAATTGCAGATGCAATGGATGAGAATCCATCGATGACGTCGATTTGAGACTTGTATCATATAATTAACAAGAGAATAGAGTAGAATAATACACATTTTACTAACGGAAACAATAATGTTTGTTAAAGTAAATTTCTTAAACTGAATCTGCGAATGAAGTTGATTCGCAGCAACGTCGGCATGACGACGCCAAGTGGGTTGTCTTTATTTCCTATAATGTTGGAAATCATGGATATGTATATATATTAAACTGCTTTCTTCTAATATTACTCATATATTTATTTCCTTTCTGTATTATTTCCTCACATAAAGCCATAACATCTTGAAAAAAAATTGTATGACAAAGAACGCATTATTTGGATTTACTTCAATTGCAATGGGAAAAACTGATTCGGATGACGAACTTTTCGGCTCACGAACAGGGTCGAGGAACTTATTAGGTTTCACTGTACATGTATATTTTTTAACCATAACTGCACGAGTATGTTTTGTCTATACTATTTGTCATAAAAAAGCAAATTATTTACAACACAATTAGAAAATAACTAACTTTAAAACGATAGCTGTCAAGCCTTGCGGAAAGAATAAATCATTCTGGATAAAAAGCCTTCATATTTTGAAGTACAAGTATGATTTATACATTCATTAGAGGTCATGAATGTCTCATTTCCATACTCACGTTATTTTCAAATGCAGAGATACTATTACCGTATAGCCCTAGGCACAAATCCCAGAGCCACGAATTTAAAACAAGTGGATTTATGAAGGAGGAAGCATTTTTTTTTAAACTTTAAAACATCTGGTCAATGTGAAATTTATTTTCCACACATGGATACGAATTTTAACTTACTTTTTTTTTTTTAAATGTTTTTTTTTGTTTGGATTTTTTGCTCGCATGGTGCACAGAAAAGAAAAGTTTTGTCTCGGGCTCAGAATGGGGATGAGGGGGATAGGAGTAACATCAAAAATTCCGTTTTTATAGCGCCGAAACTGAAATGTGGATCATAAAAAACATGAACCATTTATTAAGCGTTAAAAAACCCGGGGGATCACAACCCTATCACTATCAATGGGTGCAATTTTGAAACCTACTTTCAGCCAAACAAAAAGAGATTAAATAAAAATAAAAATTGTTTAAAATAG
>JAQGBW010002120.1:0-21369 GCA_034698625.1 Julus scanicus
CACCGTAGCGACTCCTAGTGAGTGCCCGTCTCAAAGGGAATGCTACAAGTCATAGTCATAGTCATAGTCATAGTCACCTATTTTTCTATAGCGTGAAACTTCCGTCGTTGGACCCTTCCCTAACTCCATTACGCGTCCAAAGGTCCTTCTGAATCCTTCGTGTGGGCCCCTATAACCCCGTGTGCAAGCGCGTGGCGTCCTTCCACCGTTCGAATATTAGCGCGCGCGGGATGTTCCACGTCTGGCGCCGACGAATGGCGTGCCGCTGACGTCACGCCCGTCTTCCTCGTCGCCTATTGGTCCGTTCGAACGGCGTCCGCGTCGCCATTGGTCGAGGCGTCGGTGCGAATGTATTCACCCCTCTAGGGGAGCATTCGTTTTCGGGCCTGCTGGCTTTTTGAGCGAGTCGTCCTTGCCCATCTTGTGATAAGCAGTTGCATATTGTGTGCGTGTTGCGTTTGGTCGAGGCAACCGTTTCGCTTACCATTCTGGCTCCCATACAGCAGCAGCGTGAAGAAGAAGAAGAAGCAGCAGGCGAAGCCATGGAAAAACGCATCGCATTGGAGAAAAGAGCGAGGAATCCGGCGCAGGTTCGACATTTTACATGCATTTTTACAAATTTCATTTTTAACGATGGTGGTGGGGGAAGAGAAAAAAAAGATCGCAACGGCGAGGTTTAGCTGACATGTGCTTCAATGACAAACACCGGTTTTAGACGTCGGCCTGTTTCGTTAAATACGTAGGCCGTATAACCCTCGCTGATCTTGTATCTACTTCTAAAGGACCTAAGCTCGATTAACGTACCTAAATTCCTACTTCGAATGTCGTTTTTAGCCGGCTTTTAGGGTCCTAGGGATTCGCTATACTGCCGCGTTTTAGTAAGGCAAACATGGCGGCATGACGGGGGCCCACCTTTACCATTTAAACGGGACCGCCATTGGAGTTTCGAGCCTACAGTTTGCTTTTACACTCACTCGCTGCTTTTTTCTTTTATTTCGTCTTTCGCTTCTTATTACCCCCCTTCTTTTTTGATAATGCTTAGTGTAAACGTCACGTCTTCGTTTAACTTCCTTCCACATAACCTAATGGGCATTGTGCTTTTTTTTACAAGTACCTTCCAGGACAGAATTTCACTCGTGTCGATATATCCATTTTATCCAAACTATTCCCATCGGGGTTTTCTTGGCTGGGGTTATAAACGGGCGTGCTGAAAGCTAGAAAAAAAAAAATATTTAAATTAAAAATGGACCCTCGTGCGTTCTAATGCGAGTAGGCTTATTGTCTTTTTTCTTCCCCGTGTGGCTAGTGGTCGCCGGATTAACCCTGACACAAGTCGGGAAAGGAAATCGAGACTGATATCGAATAACGAAATTGAGATCCCGAATGAAGGGCTATCCCGTTGCTCGAAGCAGGGAAAACAAATCGGTCTTTATTGACGCGTAGAAGTAACATGGCCGGTGCCTCGCATTTTTGACCCTCGTTATTAAATAGTCAAAAGCCAGAATTGTCGAAATGCGGTGTCGTGACAAGACTTCGGACACGAGGGAAATCTTGGTCCAAATCAAGCTCCCGATCTGCTCGGACACGTCTTTAAAATTTAAAAAAACGAGATGAACACAGGCTGGAATACGTTTCGAAAACGTGCATTTGCCGCCATGTTGCTGCTGCCCACTTTCAATGTTAATTTTTTTTTTTCTTCTTTTAATTTTTTTTGCCGTACTTTTTTTTTATGTTCGACGTATTTTTACGACCGGACAGAATAGGATTCTGTCCGAAACGTCCACCTCAGACGATGCACATTTTAATAATCATAAAAAATGATATATAAAAAAGAATGGGGGGGGGGGAGAAAAATTAAATGGCGGGATTTTTGGCTTTCATAGCGCTATTGCTTTCCTTCGTGGCGACGGGTCAGCTTCGATGGGGGTAAAACAAAAGCGACGTCGGGGTAGATTTCGTTTAATTTCTTCTGAAATGGACGCGTGTTTAATTTTGGGTTTCAAAAGTGGTTGAAATGGGGAAAGATGGAGGGGAATAACAAAAAAAAAGGATGCGTTCACGTCCGCCATCTTTGTGTCGTTCCACACACGCATTCGATTTTCATGCAAAATTAAGGCAGTCTTTTCGTTTTTTTTCAACCCGTTCATCATTTTATAAAATTGTCATTTTACGAACCCCGTTTCGGCACTTTGGCTCGCACGTTTTAATATACGAATATGAAATGCGGAAGGGCGAACGAGAACAACAACAACTGCAGGCCGTGTGTATGTGTGGCCTAGCAGCCTAGTCTTTTGTCAGCCTCTCTTCCGATTGCGCCATTGGACGAGCGCTGCTTCTCTCTTCTGCGCATATTCACAGCGACCTTCGCGCTCAAAAATACAAAATGCGCGAAATGAGAACGTCCGAAAAATAAATTTTCAAAAGCACCTGTGCAATTTTTTTTTACCTCCGCTATTTTTCGCGCAACAACAACTTTTGGAACATGGCGATTCGAACTTTCGAACAAAAGCGCGTGCAACCTATACATTTCCCCAATTTTTGTCGCTTTTAAATGGGCTTGAAAACAAAGTCCCACGGGGAATTTTAACGCGTATTTCGAAGTCTTTCAATAAAATTCTCAAGTAATTTAATTGTAAATTTATAGTGTAGAATAATAAATAACTTTGGTGTCATTTCGAAATTGAAACGAATGCGCGTGCAGTCGTGGAATCAAACATGCAGTGTTATTTTTGCATTTTTTCAACAAATGAATTAAAGAAGTGCTGCTGAAAATTTTTTAACAATAACGATGCTTTTTTATACGTTCATCGTATGAGAATCTGATGAAATTTTGTTTGAATTGGAAATCGAACGTAGATTTTAAATGCAATGCGCGTGCGGTATACAGGGTGGGCCAAAAATTAATTTACTATTATATGTTAATAAAACATTTGTCTTGATAAGATTACTGAAGTTGATTAATACCTGCGAATGGAAATTTAATAAATTGACTACAAAAGGATGTTTAGTAGTGGAAACTGCATATTAACTTTTTTTTTTGTTTGTTTTTAGATTCGAGAGTTAAATTTGGACAACTGCCGAAGTACGACGATTGTCGGCTTGACCGATGAATTTGTAAATCTAGAAGCTCTGAGCTTAATAAATGTCGGTTTAACGAGTCTGAAAGGTTTCCCGAAACTCCCCAATCTCAAGAAGGTAACTTTCGTTCTTTGTCTATCTCGAGTTGTGTTGAGATGACTGCTATCGAATTGGGACAAAAATTAACGTCTTTCTTGCTTTTATTTCAGCTCGAACTCAGCGATAACAGAATATCTGGCGGATTAAATCTTTTGAACGGAAGTCTGAAACTCACCCACTTAAATCTTAGCGGCAACAAAATTAAGGACATCGAAACGCTGGAACCGTTGGTGAGTGTCGCGGCTTTAGAAAGTTAAGAAAGGAAGGCGCGTGTTGGAGTTTAACCGCTGGTTTTTCTCTCTTTTTGCAGAAGGAATTCGCCAACTTAAAGAATTTGGACCTTTTCAATTGCGAAGTCACAAACGTCGATAATTACAGAGACAAAGTATTTAGCCTTATCCCGTGTCTCAAGTTCTTAGACGGCTACGACAGGGACGAAAAGGAGGCGGAAGATTCCGATGCGGACGACGAGGAAGGTGAGCGCATTCTTCTGTTTTTCTCGATAACTTCCGATCGAGAAAGAGTCGCCGGTTAATGTCGTATTTATCTGGTGCTTTTTATCTCTCGTAAATAGACTTCTTTTGACTGCTCGATTAGCGATTGCCGTTAATGTCAATTGCTCGCAGTTAATAGACACATTTTTTTCATATTTGTTGTAAGATGTACCTTGATTTCCATTTCTCACCAATCGGTGTGTTATATATAGTTAATATAAAGTCTGCAGTTCACGTCAATAATAAAAACGAAGCTAGTTAATCCGTGACTTGACCTACTGTGGCTTAACGAAACAACCGACCTAAGCTAACCTCGACCATTATTATTTCAGCTAACGAGGATGAGGAAAACGAAGAAGTAGAAGGCGACGAGGACAGCGATGGAGAAGGCGATAGCGACGACGGTATTTTGTTTATCCTCTATTCGAGCGTTTGAAATTTAGGAAGCTATAGATTTTAAAATTTTGCAATTTTTGAAACAGATGATGACGATGACGACGACGATGATGAAGATGGCGAAGAGGGGGAAGATGATGACGATGAAGAAGAAGACGGAGTAGCCGACGTTGGCCTGGCGCAGCTTTACAAATCAGATTTGGAAGTGAGTACATGATCCTTTTATTCCGCAGCGCAACTTTGAAGGATTTAAAGTTCTAAATCTCGGGGGTCGAGAAAGAGTCGCCGGTTAATGTCGTATTTATCTGGTGCTTTTTGCTTCTCGTAAATTGACTTCCGTGGATTGTTTAATCTGCAATTTGCCATCGTGTTGCACGTTGCGCGCAATTCACGGATACATTTTAAATTCATCGAATCTCTATAGAAGCGATGTAGAACTTGTTTCTATATATTTGAACTCAAACATTACATAGTTAAGTTAAGAGTTTGGTGGATGCACAAAATGCCTGGTCGCACAATATTGCATTTGGGAAAATGTGTTTTTGTAGAACTCTGGTGTTTTGTGCCTCTTTAACTAGAATGGTGACCTCTCCCTGCAGGATGAAAGCGACGGAGACGATTTTGAAGGTGGCGAAGGCGAAGACGACGATGATGATGACGATGACGACGATGACGACGAAGACGAGGAAGATGGTGGAGGTAAATTTCGTTAAAATATCTCGTTTGGAGGGAGGGGAAAATGAATAAGACCGAGGTAGAGTCTCTGGATAATGTTGTATTTATTTGGTGCTAATTTAACCTCGAACATTAAGTTGTCTTCTTTTATGCCCCGGTCCGATGTCAGAATCGACACGGTTTGGGTTTTCTCAAGAAGACACATTTTATACAATTTTCTGATGCTAAAGTCTAAAAAAATCTTATTAGTCTTGTTTGTGTAAAAACCCTAAGTTTTATCTCGTTGCTGTTTTTCCAGGAGATGAACCTTTGAGGAAGAAAAGAAAGCAGGAGGATTAAGATAGTGCGAATGCGGGGTGAATAAATCAAACAAAACGAACACTTTGGAGGATCATAATGTTAAATATGACTTAATTCCATCATCATGTGGCTGAGGAAGATTCAAGTGTGCTCGAATTGACCACGTCGACAACAACAACCGCAGAAGCAGCAGAGAAGCAACCGCATCTCCGCAACAAACAAAATAAAAGGACAAAACTTTTTACCAGGAAGGTATTATCGCGGAGGGAAAGTTACGCGTGGCCAAGTTTCGGTCTTCGTTTTTACCGTTACTTCTTTCTTCTATCCGGATACAACAACCCCTCGCTATCTCTCTCTCTATTTTTCCTGCCCTCCTTCCCTCAACACGGAAATCGAGCTTCACACTATTTGGCACTAGCTTCAGAAAGTTACCGTAGAAAGAACTTAATCCCCCTTCATTTTCACAACACGCCTCATTATTCATCGCTCTTATATATAAATCATAAATCCCGGGGGATAAATAAGTCGCCGCTCGCAAAACTCCCTACGTTTATTTTTTCCAGTTATTTTTTTTTTCCGTTTTATATTTTTCTCCGATTTGCTGAAAAATTGCGGTTATTCTCGTCCCTCGTTTTGTCGCATCTGCGGTTAAACCACAAATTCCCCGTTTTTTGAAACGCTAAACTGCGGGTTCTAGCCGCGCGCATAAAGGTCTCTCGGGTTTGAAGAGACGCCGGGCGAGAGACCGCGCCGAATGTTACGAAATTACGGTAACGAGTTGTCGTAAGATTGTTAGCAGTTTTAAATGGATTTTGTCAAACGAGAAATGAAAAAAAGGGGTGCAGACATTGTGCTGTCGTTAAAAATAACGAAAATTTTGATATTGCGGTAAATTGGGGTTATTTGTAAGTCGCTTCTGGGTTTCTGAAATAGTGCTCTGTTCCGAAATCCGGAAGAGACTTACAAACGATCCTGCGCGTACATCCCGAAATGACAAATTTACGAACAAGGAACTCGTTATATTACTAAAGATAGTTGATATGAATATTTTTTGTGATGTAGAAAGAAAGAAAAAAGGTTTTATCCGTAAAGCTTTGTTGATTGAAAATAAAGGATGCATTTCCTGGTTTATTTTCTCAAATTTTGTAAACTCGAATTTTTACCTATTTGTTAAGATGAACGAGGAAATGTGAAACTTATTTGCATTCACGAAGCTAAAAGTTATAAGAGTTGCTTTTTTAGTTTTTGTCACTTTTGGGTCAAATGCAGCGATTTTCTGACGTGTTTTGATTTAAGATTTTTTAACCGTGAAGTTTTTGGTTCCTCGTGCGAGTCGACAGAAAACTTGGTAGTTAAATATTTTCTAAAAACAAAACCATGACATTGCCGAAATGCAAACGGAAGTTCTTTTCCCCCCCCTTTTTGTTTGACAGGCGCTGGATTCGTATCTTTTTATAAAACTTCATTCTCACGTTTTCAAAGAAATTTAACATTCGGTGTACAGCCTCGTTATTTTTGCTACTCTTGACTTAAATTTTAATGCGCGGCTTAAAAATCCGCTTATTTGCGAACATTAACTACAATTTTTAAAGTATCTTTGAAGGTTTTTAAAACGTGCTCGACGTCTCGAACTTTGCCGTTATTAACATTTATCCGAATGTTTATCTTTCTTAAATCCGTTGTTTTCGTACGCATCGTTCGGAAATGTACCTAAAACGTTTTTTCTGGGTTTTGCTTTTAAAAGTTTTTCTCGCATCCAGTTGCCTCGAAACGTGTTTTTTAATTCCACGTACGATGATAAGAAAATTCGATCATGGGGGTAAAAATGCCCATCGGTTGCCTGTAACGAGGGGATAACCATGGAACGTGACCTTACTAGTTTAACGGGAGAATTCGTGCATCAGTTTTTTATGCATTGGACAAAAAAAGTTGCTCTTTTATGTTACGAGTAAAATAATTGCTTTGTTATAAATAAATGGGACTTTCCCTATTAAACACGACATCTCGTTGGTTGTGTTTCATACCCTAACCGTGCGTTTTGGGACCCTCATGCCCCAGCGCAACCACTGTATTGGAAGGTTTTATGATCATGTTGGAAAATTCATCTTAATAGCATAACTTCTTTTGTAATTGTTGATTTTAAGGTGGATGAGGTTTCCATACCATGCCCCTTAAATTTTAAAGAGTAAGCCTTGAAATCCTTAAAATTGGCTTGGTTTTTTATCAGTAAATTAACTTTGCGAAGACCTGGTTTTGCTTTTATTTGATTGATAAAGTTAGCAAAATCTCTCTTTAACAAACTTTTGGCAATTTTGGCTCCTATAATTGAGTGTGCCGCGAAGGTTTTCTTGCGCAAGTTTGTGTGCCATCAGTTAAATAATATTGAAAATTGATCTTAATTTTAAAACGATTCGTCTAACTTTGTATCCAAATGTGGTGTTAATACTTAGTTAGGAACTTGGTTACCATAGCAACCGTGGAATGCAAGGTCTTCCCATAGTTCCATTTTTGAAGAAGATGGCCGCCGCCACATTCAATTGCAAAACGACGGTAGTTAGCACAAGTTGCCACAGCAAAACATGGTAAGTTTAAAGTTTCGTTATTTATTAAACTAATTGTCTTTATAAATTGCATAAATGGCATTCTTATTGCACTAATTAAATCTTCAAATTTAAACATCTTGATTTACAGAATCATTATGAAATTATTAATTGTGTGGTTATAACATTTTCCTTACTACTGAACTAACATAACTTAACAGTAGCTCAACTTCACATAACTTAATTTACGCTATCTTAACTTCATATTTAAACTAAACCTTTGTTTACCTAACTTACTCTAGCCCATCTTAGTATAACCTAAAGTAGTCAAACTTAATATAACCTAACTGAACATTAAATATATAATTTTGGGAAGTTTGGCATATTTGTACTAACAATAATTCACTTTTTGTTGTCATAGTTTAGTGTGTACTTTGTTTTTTGCAGGATTGTGAGTAAGTTAAATCAAAGCCAGATTTTATTTAACGGTCAATGTGTTCGCGGCTGAAAACGTTCACCAACCTTCGTGCCACTGGCCTTTTGTTTTGCATATCGGACGAACGTAAGTTAACTTTTTTCTTAAGTCCTTTAATAGCAAAACTTATGCTTTTCGATGTAAGTTTAAGCAGGTTTTAAACTACTGGAAAAATAACTTGTATAAATAGTGTGCAGTATGCTCAACTGTAACTGCTAATTGTTGGTTGTTTTTTCTACTATAATTACACAAACTGCAGCGTTTGTGAAAATTTACAAAATGAAATGCGGTATTCAGTTTAAGTTTGGATGTTTGCTGCAGTTACTACTTTTTAACTAATAATTTCACTCATTACTATAATGCACTTAATTTCAGTATTTTGTTACTGTCACAAACCTTCGCATGAAGGTCTTCTGATGTCACGAATTACCAAACCCCTTTTATTAGATATTTTGTTTATTTGTATTTTTCTTCATTATTAATAACAAAATAAGTGAAAAACACAAAACATGTTTTCTATTTTTACGCGAACGAATAAACCGAGGACATTTCTGCAAATCGCAGAATCGTAATATGGGATACGACGGATTCCGCTTAATCGGGACAAACCTCGAAGAAGTTGAACTAATATTCTTACTGCATAACTGAAAATCCCGTTTAATCGGGTCGAAGCATTATTCCAGTCGCAATAAACCGAAATCCGGTATTCCCCCTTTAACTGCCATAATTTGTAACTTTAATGATGAAATACGGTTAATTCCCGTTGATCGGGACAGCCGCTTAATTGGGTTAACATTTCAAGTTCTAAAGTGTCCCGATAAACCGAAATTCGCCGCATTCCGAAGCTGTAACGAAAATTCGTCGAAAACAAACGCTTTTTTGTAAATATATTCGTAGGTTTTTAAGAGTTTGAATTACATCAATGTATAACGACAAAAAACGACACTCTTAGGGTCATAGGACGAGCGCGAATGACCTCGTGACCCCATCTTGGGTTTTGGACAATCCCAATCGCACTGATACAGTGGTCCGAGCAAAGAAAATAGTTGCATCGATTAATTAACCTAATTAAATCTACGGGCAGTTTCATTAAAAAAGCTCGATAACAAAAATGAAGAGCACGGTGTGAAGCTTATACACGCTTAATCCGTTCACTCGCTGATGACTCGATGACCGACTGCGGCGTTTCGTGTTGACGAGGACTGAAGTCTTAACATGGCAGTTTCAATTCTTGTAAACTAACATTTGCGTAACAAACGACCAAACATTTAGCTGAATTTGCAAAATTACGGTTTGATTAAATCGTAGTTGAACTTATTTAAAATTTACGTTGAGCTAGAAATTTTCTGCGACAAATTGCTAAGTATTTTATCAGTTGCAGAATTGTACGGATAAATCGCAGTTTTTAACCTCGTTACCACGAAACGGCTGCAGTTCGGCCCTACGTTAGACGGCACGTTTACCGGGTTTAAACTTTCCAAACGCCTCTCGGCAAAAGCCCTTTTAAAGATTTGTACATTCATAATCGAGCGCTAGAAGCACAAACATAAACTTTTTGCATTAATAGCTGCAACTGCAAACTGCGCTACATCAATACTTTAGCCGCCAACAAATCTACTTCGATCGATACCAAAAATGGTAAAAACATTCATAGTCGTAGTCGCAACATTTGCTTTTTCCTACATCTTCATCGGAGAAAAGGCCTCCTTCGTAGTTAAGAGAAAATTGTGGAACGTGGCAGCGGAAACATTCGATCTGCGGGAAAACAAACAAATGTTGCGATTGCGCGCCAGGTGTTCGCAAAGTCCTCGGAATCGGGTATAACGAAACGAAAGAAAGCATTACTGTATAACTTTAATCTATTGGAGGTTGTCCGATGCCCTAGTAACATTACAAAAAGCAGTTTCGCAAACATTTACCGACAACTCCCGGCAAACAATTGTAAGTCACGGAAGATATGCAGGTGACTTGAATTCTAATGTTTTCAATTTACAATTTAATAGTACGTAGGCGGTAAATTCTTGACCGTTCCGCAAGATTCTGCGGCACACTTGCGAGGACCCTTAGCGGCACTCCAGTCGAACAACCACCGTTGTAGAGCGATTAAACCGTTATACCCAAAGTTGGGGAGGACTTTGCGAACACGCCGAGCGATTCCATCTTCCGACGCGTTGTGCGTTGCGGCATCTTCCGTTAATGTTCCGTTTGCGCGACGATAGCTTTTCCATGCGTAATAATAAATGCGTGATTGCGATGATATCGAAGGCAGAGTCGTGATTGATTATAATCCCAGGCGGCGCTGGACGCGGAACAAGATGGCCGCTTCGAAAGCAAAAGTCTGCGGAAATTGTAGTTCTATCGTGTTCACTTGTTGTGGTTGTGTTGCCGCACTTGTACGAGTTCGGCTTCTAGCTCTTTGATGCGCTGCTCTTTCATGTCCAAACAATCTTTCAGGTTCTTGATCTCTTCCATCTGAAGGCTGTACGCTCTACGCAACTGAAATCGGAAGAACGGGACGAGTAAATATGCGGTAATTTCTTAAGCGGGTTCGCTTAAAAAGTTTCCCCTTTTAAGAAGTCCTATAACTCTAGGCCCTTGAAAATTTTCCGTTAACGGACATAAGAGGAACCGTTTCGTCTTACCTCTTCCTCCGTCTTCGGACTAGCTAAATCGATGATCTCGATTTCCTTTTCGTTGTCGTACGTGAAATAAGTGGCCGTCGGAAGTTTGTGGGCGGTGACGATGTCGCAGAGCATGACGCCGCTGTTGGCGTGGTTGGTGGTGGACTGCGTGGTCATCGTGCCCCACGCCTGACGGATGCGCTGGAACTTGGAACCGTAGTTTTCGTTTCTGAAGAAGAAATGCGAAACTCTCGTTAAACGTAAGAAGCCAACCTTTTTGTCCTCGTTAAAAAAAAAAGACTTACTTTTCGTTACAATCTTCGCTCTCGGAATTAATCTCTCTGTAATCGGCCTTCGTTTCCTGCGATATGAACATGAATTTCTTCTCGTTGTTTCTGTCGCACGTCACGGCGGTATTGTCGCGTGACTTGTACAACACGGGTTTGTGCGTACGCGCGATCATCCCGCTCTGAAAACGCATACGAAATCATAGCGTCAAACATGATGCTCTTTAAAACATTTCCCGTACCGTAAAATGCGGTTACTTTGGGTTGATTCTCACTTTCAAAGATAGGAGAAGGGGGTTCCTGTTCTTTCCTCGCAGCCATTCCTCGGCCGTCAGAGATGGCGTCGGAGCCGCCGTATCCGGATACAAATCTTCTTGAAACTGCTCGGACTGCGAAAACAAAAGAGATGGAGTTACGCGAGGCTCGGTCTGTCCTTAGTTTTTTTTCGCTCGGTCCCTTTACTCCGTAAACCGGGGGTGGGGAACTGTTTTCTGCCAAGGGCCATAACTTTCAATTATAACAATATTTAGAGACCAAAGGGTTAGGGCCTTCTTAAGCGGGAACCGTTAGATAGCAAAAGCACAGAGCAATGCTTAGGAGCCTCCCCGGGGACTCGTAGGATCCGGCACGTCAAAAATTGGTTTTTAGTTACCTTCCTGGGCACGATCATGGACACAGGCTCGCAGGTGTTTTTGGTGGCGTGTAACTTGTAGAATCTGAATACTTCGCATTGGTAGACGTTGATGCCCCTCTTGGGCATGACGCCCAAACCTCGCTGTGGGAATCCGGAGAGGAACTGATTCAAGTAGTGACACCACGGAGGTTCGTCCACGATCTCGTAATAACGGATGCTGCCGTCGCCCTAAAAAACAAAAGAAAATATTTGGGACACAATAATGCCGTTTTACGTAAATACGTGGCAATATCTCCGTAAAATCCACAAGAGGGTCTAATGAAAGTGAGTCGAGGAGATTGGGCGCATTACTTTTCCGGCCAGATACGCCATCTTCGTGTCGTGGTCGTAATACGGAAACAAAACTCCGGAAGACGAGTCGATGTTTTCTATTCTTAACGGCTTGGTAAGGTCGTCCTGAAAAAAAAAACGATGAAAATAATTTGATTAATAACAGAATTAAGTCGTCGCGGTATCGATAATTTAAAAAAATAGTTGTCTTTTCCGCACTTGACGGCAATTAACTGTTGTGGTACGATCAAGAGCGTAATTCAAATGCAGCCAGTGGAGAACCACCATCAGGACAGCAATCGAAATGCGGGTCGTGGAAAATCACGATCAAGATTGTGATTCAAGTGCGGGCTGTGGATAACCACCGTTTCCCGACTGTGGCTACGATGGTTGCGGAATAAGTTACGGTTGTTAATTTACCTGCGCCCAAACCGCCCACTGCCTGTCGCTGAAGCGCGAGAATCCCGCGGTGAAGACTCTTCCCGTGTCTCCCAGGTAAACCACCTTGGCCGCTTTGGATCCGCTGTGGCACAGTCCCTCCCGCAGAAGCTTCCCCGTGCGCGGGTCGATGATCCGCAGCATCTTGTCCTTGCACGTGGTGGCGATTAGGCTTCCGTCGCGGTTGAACGACACGGAATAGATGATGTCGGGGTGGCAACTGATCACGTTCACGGCTTCGCCGGTGCCGATGTTCCACAGGATGATCTGAAGAAGAATAAACCACGGGGACGTTTACACGCGTACCGACCGCCACAAACATCCATAATATTCTTTACGGCCCTTACCAGAAAATCGAATCCCGCGCTGAGCAGCACGTTGTCCGCGGTCGGATGCCACTCGATGTACGCCACTCGCCTCTGGTGCCCTTGAAGATCTACCAGCCACTCGTTAAGGTTCTGCTTGAGACCCTCGTCCGGAATGTACCAAAGCTTAATCTGAAACGAACCCATCGCATCATAAGGACCTCTAGCGGCGCTCAACGGACCCATCACCACTCAAAAGGGCCTTCGACGTACGGACCGTGCAGTCGTCGGAACAGGACGCTATCACGTTGTCGTTGAAGGGGTTCCAAGCCAAGTCCAGAACGGGCCCTTTGTGACCCGTCACTTTGGCCAAGTTCATCTCCGCTCTGCCAAACTGAAAAAAAAACAAAGGGCACTCGCTTTAGGAAGAGAACCTCTCTCGGGCCGGACGATGGCCACGAAATTTGTGTTTCTGCGCTTATACCTGTCCATATCTGTTTTTATTTTTACCTTTTCCACGGGCAGCACGAGAAAGGCCCCTCCCCCGGCGACTTCCGTTACGATGGCCACGAACTTGGGGTTGACGGCGCAGAACCTGCTGTCGTGCGCGTTCTTCGTGATCTTGACGTTGTCGTAGCATTTGTCTCTTTTGGCCGGATTGCCGAACACGTGACGGAACTTGGAGCTGCGAACGCCTTTGAAACCCATCTGGAGGAAGAAAGAAACGAGATGAAGTCAAAAATAAGCAAAAAATAAACACGAAAAACACAAAAACACAAGAAGAAGAAGAAGAATAGGAACATGCGTGAGAGTTGGCAATGTGTGACAAGAGGCAAAATGGAAATAACAAAAATACGTAGTACGACACGGCTATACGGTGTCCTTAGCCACCCATCTGTAATTCCACATACTGTACCTCCGAAATCATGTATGGCCAAGTGGACACACAATGCCACTATCTGATGTATTCCTGATATGTGTTGAAGAATGACGACTGAAAGCGAGGTCTGAGCAAGGAATGGAGTGCGGTTCTGATGAAAGGCCAAGACGTTGTCATCCATCCATGCATGGATGGTTAGCTACTTCGACATTTAGATATGGATTGTTGAGGCAAATGTCAGCCTCGATTCTTTCTCATTGGCTCATATGTCAGTGATTGTTTTTGGCAACGACAAATAGGTCGACATCGTAAAAGGAACAAAAGCTGGCAGGATATTAAGGACCCATACTGCAGGATATGGCAGAAAACATGCACGGCCACATATAAAAAAGGTGGTTGTCCATCCCCCCTCCCCAATATTTTCATAACGGTGGCAAATTTGAAAATTGTGATAAAGTAAAATATTCAACTTCATGACTTTTCCAGGTTTTAAAAAAAAACTTCCCTGACCAGCTCAAACTGCTTTAATAATGCAAGAGCTAAAGATAAAAGCAGAAAAATCGGATTTTTAGTCCTGAAAAATGTATTTTTACTGGGAAAAAAATTGCTGGGAAAAAAAATGTATTTTTAAAGAAAAATGATCTGATTTTTATTACTTAAAAATGCAAGTTTACTGCAGAAAATTCGTATTTTTACTGAAGAAAACTTGCATTTTTACCACAGAAAAGTTAGATTTTTACTGCAGAAAAATCAGATTTTTATTCCCGAAAAATGAAATTTTCCTGGACAAAAATAGAATATCCAGATGCGAAAATTACTCACTATAGTAGAAAACCTATTAAGCCTAATGACTTTTTCCCTCATTCTGTCCATATGGTGTCCAAAGTCCAGCAAATTCATTTAAGCGTTTGAAAGTTCAACAATTTTTATATTAAATTTTCCTAACTTTTTACCAAATATTACATTTTACCCTGACTTTTCCAGGTCCTTCCAACTTCCCTGACTATTCAAGGTTTTAAGGAACATATAGGAACCATGTGATGCACAATTTTTCAAGATGATTCAAACAGGAAGTACCTGAAGGACGCAAATTAGACATAAGGTTTGAATTTGAAAGTTGTAGAGGGGGACTACATCAGTCTAAAAATGCTTTCTTTAGTATTACAATGTCCTTCTGAATTTATTTCAAGTTTCTCGCGATGGACATCGATGCACTCCATCACCGTACGTTTCTTTAGTCGATCCGGGTTGTTAATGTCGAAATGGGTTAAAATGTAGACAATTAAACACACAAACACACACACAGTAGAAGCGTGTTCTACTACATATCTGTACCTGATGCGGGGTGCAATTGGGATCCCCCATATCTGCATGTGGATCAAAACCGCGACCAAATGCCCAAAATTAACGCTGAAAATAAAAATACAAGAAAAAGGCAAGAAATGAAAAAAAAAGTGTGCGTCACGAATACAGGTTTAAGAACATGCAAAACGTGTGCAAACACAACGAAAACACATCACAAATACACACAAAAAAATAGTTGGGATTTTCCTTTTTGCTAAAATATAAATAAGAACAAAAATGATCAATTCTTCTTCTTCCGTTCCATGGTTGCTACGGTTACGTTCTATATAGCGTTCCGTGGTTGCCATGGCTACGATGGCGTCGTTCCTTGGTTGCTACGGTTGTTCTAGGGTTGCTACGGTTATGATTCTATCGTTGCATGGGCCACATTTTTGTTGCGGTTCAAATTGGGATTTTCCCCTTTTATTACATATCAAAACCGATTGTCCGTATCTATGGAGTTATATCGTAAATCTTATCGAACGTTGACGGGACCAAGACATTTTAATAACTCCCTTTTACCATTTATGATAAATAAAATTTAAAGTAAAATAAGCAAGTTATACTATAAAGAGAACCCTTTCAATGGCCTTAACCCTGTTTTTCCCATCGACCAATGTATGAGATCAATATATATATATATATATATATATATATATGCAACCTAGTTTAATTATGAGATCGATGAATTGTTGGCATTGGTTTAACGTTTTGGCCAATCGACGAATAAAAAGAAAATGTCGATCGAAATGAAGCCATCTTTTGTTACGCTATTTCGAAAGATCACTCATTTGGCTACAATAATATTCAATATGTGCGTGATAACAACACAACGCTATTTTTAAGGGGATATTTTATTTAACGCCGTTTCGCTGCTCAGAGCTTAGAATGATGTGTGTGCCGTGAAGGGGCCTTACATGAAAGTATACGCCATAGTTGTGATAATGAAAGGGGCAAAGCTTATATACTATAATTGCAAATAAATAATGTTAGAAACAATCTTAATTATATATATAAAGAGCACATTATTTTATTCTAAACATGATTTTTCATTGTTTCATTGAGAAAATGGAAGAGAAACTCCCCTGAATGGTGTGCCGTGACAATACTGGCACCTTATTAGGTGTGCAGCGATTTAAAAAGATGGATTCTAAAGCGTGGAACATCTCGTTCTTCGGTTGCCATGGTAACGAGTTGTTTTCCACGGTTGCTAAGGTCCAATTCTTTCGTTTTTCCGTTCTGTGGTTGCCATGGTTACAGTTTACTAATTCCACTATTGCCATTGTTTCGTTCTATGGTTGCCATAGTTACAGTTTACTAACTCCACGGTTGCCACTGCATCCATTGTTTCATTCCACGGTTGCCATGGCAACGTTCTTTCGTTCTCGAATTGCCATGGCTACAGGAGCGCCGTGTTTTAAAATATTTCGTTCGGAAGGAATTTTAATTTTGATTTTTTTTTCTTCATTTCTTCTCTTTTAATAATCTTGTTTTTTCCGGCATGAATTTGAAATGACGAAATAGACGAGTGTGAAATATGCGCTTACTCATCTCTCTTTTCTTCTTATTGCGTAGGTTTTCGACCTTTTTTTTAACAACAAAAAGTGCAAACATTTTCAATTTGAAACAAGAATGGATTTTTTAAAAAACTAACAATAAAACACTTTCTGTTCGGATCAACTGACTAGCGTGACCATTTATTGAATAACCTGCAATTCTTAAATTGGATTACTACACATTTTGCCATGGCAAGCATTTGCAAAGTTCGAATAGAGAACTTTTGATTTGTGTGTCTTTTAATTCTGAATGTGGTTACTTGTGTTAAATTGGGCGAATCATCTTCTTATATAGGATTTAATCATGTTTTTTTTTTTCTTCTTCTTGTCTTTCAACTACAATTTCAATTTTATTCGTTTCTGGATGAACAAACACGAGTTTCTTTAGGTCATCTTTTGAATCTAGTTTTCAATTAGAAAGCACATTGAATCAGAAGTTGAATTTTAAACATTGTAGGCTCCATATAGTAGGCAGGTAACATATTTCTGTAAGATGTTGAAGTCAGGTCTATAACACGTTTATTCTTGAGTTGTTTATAAGCGAAATACATCGCAAAGGGCCAATAAGACTCGAGGATAAAAACCCCAATTAATGATGGAGTTCTTTCTAAGCACCTCGGCCCCTTTGAGGTCCATCTATATCGGTGCTTCCCATATTTTTTGTGCTAAAAAAACCCTTTATGTTAAACGCGTGTTTTAAAGGTCTGGTATGAAAGGCCCCGGAAAAGCCGTCCCCTTTTAATGTGTCATGGTTGACATATTTTTTTCAGTTCGCACGCCATGCACGTAACATGTTCGTAGAGGGGGCTGAAAATCGATGTTGTTTTTTTTTCTCTCGTTTGAAGTGAAGTTCAAGGACTGAAAACGCCCTTGATGTTACTCGATGTTTCCTCCTCAACATTGATCGAACAACCCGGAAAAAGACACATATTTCAATCCAATATGGCCGTCAGTGACGTCACTCACGATTTTATGATGAGCTAAACCACTGAATTCACTTTAAAAATACAATCTCTATAACGGCGGATTCACCATACTTAGTTAAATCGCTTGTTTGCTAATTAACATTAACGTACGGTAGTTAATAGTTAAGCTTAGTTTATTACTTCCAATCTGTATTTCGAGGTATGGAAAATAGTAATTTTTGTGTAACGAAGCCGCTGATTGGCTGAATTTTGATAAAAAACGTACGTTTTACGATTGCGGGCCACATTCATCGGTTGCCATGACTACAAATAAAAAACTTATTTACATTTTTGTAACGAAGCAGCTGATTGGCTCAATTTTGAAAACGAAACGGTACGTTTTAAGATTGCTGCCGACATTCCTCGGTTGCCATGACGACGAGAAACGTTTTGTAACGATGCAACTGATTGGCTTAATTTAAATAAAACTCCGGTACGCTTTATGATTACGATGACGTAACATCGGTACGTTCGGCGACATTCCAAAGTTACCATGACGACCGTAGAACAAGATGGCGGAAAAGTTACGCGATGTGCTAGATTTTGTGTTTCTCGTGAAGTTTTTACGCGTTTTTTTGTGCTGTTTTCGGATTCTCCGCGTTATAAAAAGTGTCGTGGTTAACAACAGAAGAATCAATGGCCCCAAACTGCACCAGATATGAAAAAAGGGCTTATAAAACGGACCAAAACCAACTTCCAAAACGAAGGTATTGTAAGCGAATACTTTTTGTTCAAACGCCTTGTTTTTAAAGTTGCAATTTTTCATAAGTACGGTATGATAATTTAACAGTCGATATGGCTTATTGAACTAGGACATATATAAATAAACGCTGATATGGAATCGATTGCGTTTAAAACCGACTACTTTTTTGTGTCACTTTGTATTTTTGATCTGGCAAACGATCAAATTATATCCATCTATCTGTTTGAATTTTCCAGATTAATTTGCCATCGGTTGCGTCTATATAAAAGTGAATGCAAAGCGCTCACACTGACAGACAGTACATTGGCAACACATGTTCGCAATAACGTGTGAACAATGTGTGAAACAGTAATGACATCCGTTTGGCAACATTTGGTCCCAAATGTCAACAGGGACGAAGCCCCGTTTAAATTTAGATGGAGATGTTGGGTTAATTGGCCCCTCTGAACGTTCGGTAAACAAGTTGGGAAACAACAAACAAAATATAAAAAAACACGACGCCACTCAGACTGATTTTAACTAAAAATATCTCGCGTGAAGATGACCAACGAAACAGCAGCTGTTGTTACTAAGCCACGACCACTAAGTATAGGCTCCTTGTCATTGCGATATTAGCACGGTATCGATACAGAATAATTTATCTCGCTCAAAGTTTGGTTCTTCATCCACAAATCTTGGATTCATCAACAGCTTGATGAGACATCAGCTTTGTAAGACCCAGATCCATGCAGCCCAAAAATGATTCAAATCTCCCAGAGATTTAATAAGAATGAACATTTTAAGAGGAATACTGGTAAGTATTTAGACAACAGAGCGAGACAAAGCTCTAGCCAGTCCATTTATAGACTACTAGGACCCGATTTCAGGAAGTGCTCTTCATGGCACAGGGACTCCTACTCACGCCTTCTAGAGGCCCAAAAGCACGCTACAATTTGAAAAATTGAAATAAAAATAGACAAATTCATTTTTATGATATAGGTGTTTTGATCCTGTAATGGAGCACGCCATTAGAGTTTGAATTCAGTTACTCCCTCACAAAATCTCCAACAGAAGTAATGCGGGGTTTCTAGCCTCTATCTATAGTTTCCTTTCCTAATTCGACAGGGGAAATCCCCTTATCAAGTCATCAGAAAGAGTCATTAAAGTGGCACCGCGAGGCTCAGGTCATCTCGCCACAGGAGCGAGGTGGTTGTTGGATAAGTTGGTAGACTGCAAAGGTGGTTCCAGACTATCCAAAAACAGAGTTTGAAATATTTTCAAAAACATGTTTTACAAAACTTAGTTTGGACGCTCCGAAAAACATGTTTGGCGACCAAATATGGACCTTATTTGCCCGCACGTGGGTCATACTTGTCCCTTGTTGGGACAAAAATGATCGTCCGACTTTTCTATCACTATACGTATTATCTTACAAATAATCAAAACTGTGCTTTAGGTTGTACATGATGCATGTGCAGCTGCAGCAGTTTCAGCTAAATGAATATTTTTTTGCTGCTAGCGCAACCTGTAAAAATGTCCCTCACACGAAGCTACTTTCCAACTGCATGCAGCATTAAAAATGTTGCTTGCAGCTGCAATGCAGTCAAGTTACAGAGGGGTTCACACGACACGTTACAAAACCTGGAAAGTTTTTGAATTGGTTGCGCAGCTAAAGTAACCTGGTGTGCAAGCACCTTAAGTTTTGAAATCATCTACAAATTAGCAATATTTATTTATTCAAAATGTATTTTTTTGTTTAAAAGGAAGTTTTATCGTGTTTTTGCCATAGCTATATCGCAACGGCAAACAGGAATACTGCATGAATGCAAGCCACATTCCTTTTAAACACAATATACATGTTAAATAAATATACATATGATCAATTTATAGATACTATCAATACTTACATTGAAAACTACATGTGTATCACTTAGCACCGTGTTTTTGCTTTTAAAATTTGTAGATAATCTGGACGCCATGCTTTTAAAAGCAAAAAAACATCAATACTCAAAAGCAAGTTTTGACAAAATGTTTTCGAAAACTGATTTTGCTTTGGGTGTAGTCTGGACCCACCTCAAGAGTTACCGAGCGGTAAACCAGCCAAATGGCTAGTAGGTTGTTATTAATATTAGAAAGGAGATGGGCTTACGTGCTAAATTAATACATATTACATTTATGAGATATGAAAAATGCCAAAATTTATGAAAAATGTCATAAATGAATTAATTCATTATCAGCAACAACAATGAATGGTGTAACTATTTTTTATCGAATTCTCCAAAAATGTGCGAATTTTTACCCGACTTATTAAAAAGTACTCGTATCGGGTACGTCTAATGAAATTTTTACCATATATTGTACATATCAGTAGTAATTTATTAACTCCTTTTGTCCTTTAACATCCTTAATGTGTGGTTATGAATAATTGGTGTTTGTCGTATAAAAGCGGCCATTGTTCGTGTTCTGTTTCATATATACAGTATATACAAAAAGAAGCCTGGGAAATTTATTCCGTGCCAAAATATTTAATTAAGGCTGATGGAAATGTTGCTGCTAAACTAATTAAGTTATTTATGACATGTTCGCCTCCTAATCGAGTGACGTCGCACAAAGCGAACCAATAGGAATCGTGCACATTTACAACGTGAATAATGAATATGTCATCCATTATACAGGGGTCACCCATATACGTCATCCGAAAAGAAAAACATGTATCGAAAAGATGTGGTTGGTGGGACACAAAGGGGTTCTTAAGTCTAGTCCACGACAACAAAAGCACGGAGCAAAAGCAAGGTTTCTGAAAACATGTTGTCGACATACGTAAGTTTGCTTACCAAGTTTTTCGAAGCATCCAGAGTTTAAATTTTCAAAAATATGTTTTTGAAATGTTTTGAAAACACTGCTTTTGCTCCGTATTTTTGGATAGTTTAGACCCACCTTTAGATGCATGTGGGACACCATCTATATGAGGGAATTTTGGGAGAACAATTGCGAGCAGTAGGTAAAGATAATTTAGAATTAACAAAAGGAACGATGAAACGTTGACACCCTTGTGTGATGGCTCCCTGTTTTTTCAAAAAGTCAGCTCCCAATATCCCATCAATTCTATTTCCAAATAGAGCCAAATTGATTCCTATCAAATCTGTATGTTGCCAGAGTGCTTTTTGCTTGGATTGCTCGTCTGGCTATGACTACTATGACTATGACTATGACTTGTAGCATTCCCTTTGAGACGGGCACTCACTAGGAGTCGCTACGGTGTTGAACAAA